>JAGGAQ010000065.1:5253-61763 GCA_017657225.1 Termitomyces sp. T69sscA
AACTGGCATGAGCTACTCCCAGATGCAGAGTTCCAGTACAACAACCACATTCACATGGCCACTCAAGTGTCACCTTTCCTCTTGGACATCAGGCATCATTCATGCATGGGCTTTGAGCCCTAGGCCCAGCCATCAGAGAATGAAGCCATGAACAAGTTTGTGGACCAGATGAAGATGGTGCAAAAGGAAGCCAAGGCTCCTCTAGCAAAGGCAGAGGACAACATGGCACAGTACTATGACCACAGAAGAGCTCTGGCACTCAAGTACCAGCTTGGAGACCAAGTCTACCTGGATGCCTCAGACATCACCACTATCTGTCCATCAAAGAAGCTCTTGCACCATCAGCTACAGCCCTTCATAGTGAAATGACAAGTAGGCTTACTAGCTTATCAACTCAGACTCCCAGCAGAAATGTGCCAGCTTCACTCAGTATTCAATGTGGTAAAGCTGACATCAGCCTCAGAGGATCTTATTCTGGGGCAGCACCTGGTGCCCCTCTGCCCTCAGTGGTGATCAACAACAATGAGAAGTACAAAGTGGTGAAGATCTTAGATAGTCATCTATTTTGGCAATGACTGTAATACAAGGTGAAGTGAAAAGGCTATGGGATAGAAGATATCTCTTGGGAACTATAGAAAAATGTGCATGCACCAGAGCTTGTTAAAGAGTTTGACTAGAAACATCTAGACATGCCTCATATAAGGAGAGCACTTAACATCTGTGGAACTCCTTTCACAGAGCTAGCAAGCGCTGATGACAAGTGGGAGTTAAGCCAGCGTAGAGGCAGGCAAGAGTCAGACAAGGGACCGGCAGGGCTTAAGCAAGTGGTCGGACATCACTAGAGAGCTTACAGTTGGTTCAGTGTGTAGGCCAGAAGAACATTGCTATTGTTCAGCCTGAGAATATTCAATCCACAGGCTGCCTTTATATACTACATCAAGCTGTGCTGTTACTAATACTGTTTTATCAATCAGGCTCTGGTATGTAATGGAGTATGACTAACAATAATTGATGCTGAGTAAGGTCCATGCATACGACTCATTAAGGCTGACTACTAGAAGATGGAAGGAGATAGGGCAGGCCAAGCACTTATTCAGATGTGCTAAGAGTGGGCATGTCCTTGAACTAAGCTCAGAGTAGAGTTGGACAAGGTTTAAAAACTGGTCCCCTAACACTCCAGATCATCTGAGAAATCTATCTCATCTCACCAATGAACCAGGCAATCCAGAACTTCTTCTACTCTGCACGTGATACACTGCATGCTAGAGGGGGAGTGATGCTTGTCATAATCACAGCATCATGACACTGGATACTGCTTGAATAGTGCCTGAAACATGTCAAGCCAGGCTTGACATTGTGGCCTTTTAGCCCAGTTGGTAGATCACTTCTATTGCAGAAGTTGTAGTCATCACAATGTCAAAGAACTTCCTTGGTCCATGCTGACTTCTCCTTGATTTGCTCTTCTACACTTCAGTCTGCTCCTTGTGCCACTCTCTGAGACCCTCAGAGCTTGTTCTAGACCTCCAAGGCTTGCTCTAGACCTCTAGAGATCCCAGAGATTCCCAAAGGTTGTTTTCTTTTTTGGAAAACCTCAAGAACTCCCCACACTTCCTGTTGGAGCATTATTCGAGGTTAAGGTTAGCTCTGGTCATTTATGCAGTCATTCTCATGCCTCTGCCACCTACTGATGCACCGCATCAGGCAGCAAAGATCCTTAAACTTGTTTTCTTTGGATTCCTCTCTGCCAGGTGATTAGTTACCATTGTATTGTCAATTACAGTGCCTAACATATCTTTGAATTCCCCTCTGCCAATTGTGTGACTGAGCTGCAACTCCCAGAGGTTGCCTTTATAGAAACACTTAACATTCTGTGGAACTTCTTCCACAGAGCTAGCAAGTGCCGGTGACAAGTGGGAGTTGAGCAGGCATAGAAGCAGGCAAGAGTCAGACAAGGGACTGACAAGGCTAACCAAGCAGTCAGATGTCACTAGAGAGCTTACAATCAGTTTAGTGTGTAGACCAGAAGAACACTGCTATTGTTCAGCTTGGGGATATTCTATCCACAGGCTGCCTTTATATACTGTATTAGTGGCTGTGCTATTACTAATACTTTTTACTAATTGGGCTCTGGTATGTAATGGAGTATAACTAACAATAATTGATGCTGAGTAAGGTCCATGTATATGACTCATCAAGGCTGACTACTAGAAGACAGAAGAGGATAATGTCACGACCTGCTACTGACCCCCAGGACTTCAACCCCCTCAAACCCACCTCCACAACTGTCCTGGGCCCAGACTGCTACCCGACCAACCACCTTGGTAACCCCCAGCCATCACCGCCCATCACTGCCACCAGCCACCACCACCACCAGCACCCCCCCTGGCCATCACTGCCATGACCGCCACATCAGCGCTGGCCCCAGCTATCACACCACCCATCAGCACTGGCCCCAGCTATCCCTGACACTTCCCCAACTGCAGCTGCCACATCAGCACCGATGCTGGCAACACCCAGCGCTCCCCCCCTGGCCCATACTGAGACCCCCATCACGCATCACAATCATGCATCATTGCTGACCCAACCTCCACATGCCACGCCCCACTTCCGCTCACTTCCTCACCACCTTGCTGCTACATGTCTCTGCGCTCCCAAAGCAAGACCTTCCACACTGCACAACATGTCTCAACCTCCACCGCTGTCTTGCGTGACCCCTGGGTCTCACTTTGAGCCCCGGCACTGCAACTTGTCACCAGGACCCAGGCCTAAGCCCCAGAGCTTACTTACCACACAGTATATAAGTTGTAGAGTAGCAAGTAGTACTCTAGTCTTGATATTACCGTACTTCTTGTTTTGTTTCCCATGTTTTGTCTCTATCTCATAGTCTCATGCGTCTCGGCCTCCATTTTTTGACTCTCTCTCATTTCATGTCGTACTCGTCTCATCTTGTCTTGTTCTCATTATCTCTACTTGTCTCGTACTCGAATTCTATCTCTGCTTAACTCTCTTTCACCTCCAACCTCTAAGTTCTCTTTTCCTCTCTCGTCTCTTGCCTCAAGTCTCGACTCGCTCTCTTCTCCCTTTTCCCTTATCTTATCTCAACTCTTTCCCTTCTTGGCTCATTTGATCTCTGCATCTCTTGCCTCCGTCCCTGGGACTTGCTCAGTCCCTGCCATCGCCCCAACTCTCTATTTGTTAGTCCCCTTCACTTGCACCCCCAGGACTCGCACCTACCCCTGGCACTCATCCTCCACCCCTCCCCAGCACTCACCCCTCAGCCTGGTGTTACCAGTGACCCCTTGCTCGCCCCTGGCCCTGCTTTGGTCTCCTATGCCTTGTGCTCTTGCCAGTACGCTGCGTCTATGAACACTGTGCACACCACATAAGGTACTCGCCCAGTGGACTGAGCCCCCATGGTCAGCAGAACCTGACAGATAAGGCAGGCCAAGCAGTCATTAAGATGTGCTAAGCATGGGCACGTCCTTGGACTAAGCTTGGAGTAGAGTTGGACACAGTCTGGAAACCAGTCCCCTGACACTAGGGAGCAGTGCAAAGGGGTGGAGCAAAGTGTGGAGAGGCAAAGCAAAATGAAGGTTGACATGTGACAAAATGGAGATCCCTTGACAGTGCTGTTACTAATACTCTAACCAATTGGGCTCAGAAGACAGAAGGGGATAGGGTGGTCAAGTGGTCATGTAAAGGTGCTATGAGTGGGCGCCCTTATAGGCAGTACATGTATTAGTCATTTATGCATTGATTTTTTGACTCAGATTCGGCAAAGTTAGGCAGTTTGACATGTATCTCTCCTTTTCACACCAAGGTAAAAAGCACGTTAACAACTGCGTCTCTGAATCTTCAGTGAAGCAGCCTGGGTACAGTGCAAGCTGGCTTCAAGACGTTGTTCAGACTTGGGTTCAGGATGAATTCACAGCATGTGATCCATGCATGGCAGGATTTTGAGAATTACCTCGAGGCTCTATTTTTAACCTACTAGTATCACTCTACGCAATATCCTGTTTGATTACCTTGGTATTCCGCTCATCAGTGCCATTAGAGTATGTGCCTTTTCTAGTGGTGGTCTAACAGGTACACAATCAGTTGACAAAACCTTTCAAGCCCTTTTAAAAAAATGAATACAAGTACGATGCTAAAACTGGATGAAGAATGATCAAGGACACTACAAGTTGTCAATTCAATGGTTTAAACGACCTGAAATGAATTGAATTGAATTGAAAATCTCAGTTCTATCAGTTCTTGTTCCAGTTCCAGTTTCTATACTTCAGCTGTGGCCACTTTTCAGATAGCCCCAGAACCCAATTTCACTGGGATTAGTTGCTTATGGGCTAAAATCACCGGGAGTCATCGTATATGAGTAGGCCTTTTTATTGACTTGTTCATATTTTGTCATATGTCACCTCGGACTTTTTCAACATTTTGGAGCATGGATGCGAGGGATTCATGTGTTATTACATTGGAATGTGTAGCCAGTGTGTGGGTGCTTGCTTTGTACATACCCCTCCAACTTTCCTAATTGCAGCCGGAATAACCCTACTTCCTCCTCTTGCCCTTGGCCTTTGCCTTGCTCTCCACGGGCGCCTCAGTCGGGGCAGCCACCGCGACACTTCCCTGCGTAGCACCTCCCTGCGCCCTGCGCCTCTTCCCAGGGACCGACGTGCGCTCAGACTTTTTGAGCCACCGCTCGGGATCCGGCGGGGGCGTGACACCAGGGACGACGCCCGGCGGCACACGCCTCGCGCGCGGCTTCTTCGCTCGCGGCTCGTGCTCGCGCTCATTCACATGCACAGGCGGCGCCGCACCGCGCACCGCGCCCTCCACCTGCGGCGGGGGCGCAGTCAGCACATCATCGATCGCGAGCGCGCCGAGCGCACGCAGGTACCCCGTGTCCATAAAGTCGCAATGTGCCTGCGCGGCGCGGAGGTTGGTGAGTATATCCGCGTGTTCCTCCGAGTGTGGGTCGGCAGACTCGAGGAGCTGGGTGTAGAGCTCGACGGCGCGGGCGTAGGAGGCGGTGCGGTAGCTCATCTGTGCGCGGAGGTGGGCGGTTGCCCTGTCGTCGGCGGTGCCGAGGACGCGGAGGGCGTCGTCCTCGCGGTGGAGGCGGTAGAGGGTGTATGCGCGCTCGAAGCGGTGGTGGGCGAGGGGCAGGGCGGCGTCGTACTGCTCGGTGTGGAGGAGGAGGAAGAGCTTGGTCTTGTGCGCGTCTGGATCGGCAGGGTCGATGCGCAGGACTGCAGGCAGTTAGCGCCAACTCTCAGACACAGAAGGGACACACTCTTGTCGCAGGTCTTGATGGCGTTGCGCATGTGACCGCCGTCGATCTGGGCGCACAGCGACGCAAAGAGGCGGCGCAGGCGCTCGTCGTGCTTGTCCATGAAGTAGCGGCTCTCGGACATGCCTCCGTGCGTGGAAAGACTTGTTTCCCACGGTGGTGTTTTCCAACGCACATCATGACGACCGACGAGTACGTTTCCGCTGCTGCGTTCTGCCGTGTTTCTGTCGCTGACGTGTGGCCCGCCAGCGTCCCGCCCGAGGCAGCGCCGGCCGACGACGCGGCGCCGCCCGCGACGAAGAAACGCCCGCGCCTCGACCTCGGTGTCGGCGGCCGCGAGCGCAAGCGCGGCAAGAGCATGTTCGGCCTCGTCGTCGGCACCCTCAACAAGGCCAAGATCGAGGACAAGGAGCGCAGTGCGAGCGAGGCCGTGTGTTTTCCCCGTTCTCCCCCTGGCGCACACTGACACCCCCGCAGGCGAAAAAGCGACAGCTGATCGAACAGCGGCTGCAGACAAAGCTGCGGAACGAGACCAACTCGGTGCGGCGCGCGGAGGAGGCAAAGAAGGACAAGATGGCGGCGAACCGCAAGGAGGAGGAGCTGCAGCTCAAAGACTCGATCTACAAATTCCGCCGCACGCGTCTCCCGCTCTACGCCAACTTTCTCCTCACGTCCGACGTCATCACCAACGACGACGCCGACGCCGCAGACGCCGACGACGCTGCCCACGCGCTCGCCAACCCCGCACGCACACACCCGCCGCCACTATACTACCTCCCCGCCGTCCTCCTCCCCGCCCAAGCCGCCTTCCTCGCCCGCCGCAAACACCAGGTACGCCGTCTCCCTCCCCTCCCCTCTCGCGCTAACACCCACTCCCACAGGTGACAACCGCCGCCGAAACCGAATACACCCTCTTCCGCGCCGAGCGCGCCCGCGGCATCGCAGAAGTCAACGCCCTGCGCCAGCGCGTCGCGGACGAGGAGGCGCGCAAGCGCTCCGAGGGCGGCGCTGCCCCCGGGGCCGAGGGCGAGGGCGCGGACAAGGGCGCGGACAAGGCCGGCGAAGGGGAGGCCGCCGCCGATGCGGATGCGGATGCCGAGGGGGACGCCGACGCCGACGCGGATGGCGACGCGGAGATGGACGTCGAGGCCGAGGGCGCCGCCGACGCGATGGATGTTGAGGAGAGGGAGAGGGAGAGGGAGAAGCGTGAGGCCGAGGAGAAGAAGGAGGAGCCCGCGCAGGCGGACGAGGTCGATGCGGTCGAGTATTAGGTGTCGTGTGTCGTCGTGTGTCGTGTGCTTTTTTTTTCGCTCGTGTGTTTACCTGCTGGTTTTATTTCTCCTTGTCGTGCCTCTGTAGCAGCTGTAGTACCCCCCTTTGCTCTTTCTCTCAGCATGAATGAACGAATGAACTATACCCAATGCGTGCAATTTCTGGTGACGATACCGCGTGATGCCTGCCTCCAGTCCTTCGTCTCTTCTACTCCATCTACAATACCTCCTCATTTCATCTCCAGTCCCCCGCCGTGCCACCTTGCTCAACCAACGCACCGCATCGCCATCGCCATCACTCATATCACCCGTGTCTTCGATAAGCCAGAGCCCACAGCACCCACCCCACCCCACCCCACCCCACCCCCGCTTCCGCTTCCGCTTCCGATTTCGGATTCCCGGAAGGGAGGGAACAGTGCCCTGTTTTTCTCCTTTGTGATAACCCTGTCTACCCCCGCCGTGACACCTCGCTCAACCAACGCACCGCATCGCCATCGCCATCACTCATATCACCCGTGTCTTCGACAAGCCAATGCCCACCCACCCCACCACCGATTCCGATTCCGATTTCGGATTTCGGATTTCAGATTTGCGGAAGGGAATAGTGCGCTATTTTTCTCCTTTGTGATATCCCTTCCTATACTGGACTGTGCCGTCGTGGTCCCAGGTGGAACAGGTACGGTCGCGCCCCCAGTGGCAGACATGGTGCATACCAACGACTCGCGGGATCGTAGGACCAGGTTTGGGCGCCTCGTCGATTTTATAAGACTATTGTAGCTGAGGCTGAAGAGTCCTTAGTTTCTTCTACTTCATCTTCTATCTAGGTGCGTATTCCACTATCCTAACATATTTCCTTATCTCATTTTCAGTTCCTCCATTTCCGATTTCTAGAAGGAATAGGAATGGGAATGGGAACAGTGCCCTCCTTCTTTTCTTTTCTGATGACAATCGCCACGCACCTCGTTGATCCATCTCATCGACGAGGGGGCTCGGACTCAGAGATAGACAATGAAGTGGCAGAGGAGGGCCCAGGCTTGGGCCAACCTCCACCTCGTCGATCTTTTACAGGACCAGACGACGTTCGATCATGTACCCGACGCCTTAGGCTTGGGCGCCTCATCAATTTTCTAAAGGACCAGACGACGGCTCGATCATGTAGCCGAAGCTTAAGAGCGCCCTAGGCTTGGTCACGTCGAGCAGGCGACGGGCTCTTGCTCGATCTTCATCGCCATCGTTATCTTTTCGCTGAGGTATCAGCCCGGATGGCGCCTGTTTCTCACTGCGCGCACAGCGGACGTCGTGCCAAGTTTTTGCGTTTCCGGGTTTCTAGGTTTCTGCGTTTTCCTGGTTCCCTTTTACTGAATCCTTACAGGCAGCCGCATCGCCATCGCCATCGCCATCGCCATCGCCATCACCATTACTTATATCACCCTCCCGGCACACAAAGTCCGTAGTCTTCCATTATAAATAGCCAGCGCCCACAAGCACCCACAGCCCAAAACAGGTTTCCACCACTTCCGATTACTATTTCAATTCCGATATTTCAATGTCAGATTTAAGGAACGCATACTAGTGCGCTGTCTTTCCCTTTTCTGAGAAACATATAGGTTCCTGCGGCCCTTCCTTCCTATCCCTTCCTATCCTATCCTTTGCCATCTCCGTCGTCGTCCCAGGTGGAATAGGTACCGTCGCGGCCCCTACCAACGACCCGCGAAATCGTAGGCCCAGGTTTGGGCGCCTCGTCTATTTCCTAAAGCGACGGCTCGATCATGTAGCCAAAGCTGAAGAGTCCTTAGGTTCTTCTGCTTCATCTTCTATCTAGGTGCGTATTCTACAATTCCAACATATTTCCTTATCTCATCTTCAGTCCCTTGCCGTGCTTCAATGCACGCACCATTCCCGTTTCTAGAATGAATAAGAATGGGAATGGGAATGGGAACAGTGCCATCCTTCTTTTCTTTTCTGATGACAATCGTCACGCACCTCATCGACGAGGGGGAACTCGTACTTCCTCCGTTGCGAGACAACGAAGTGGCAGAGAAGGACCCCAGGCTTGGGCGCCTCGTCGATCTTCTAAAGGATCAGGCGACGGCTCGATCATGTACCCGACGCCCTAGGCTTGGGTGCCTCGTCGATCTTCTAAAGGACCAGACGACGGCTCTATCACCAAGACTCAGGGATAACAACGAAGTGGCAGAGAAGGGCTAAGGCTTGGGCGCCTCGTCAATTTTCTAAAGGACCAGACGACGGCTCGATCATGTAGCCGAAGCTTAATGCGCCCTAGGCTAGGGCCCTCGTCGATCTTCTAAGGGACTGGGCGACGGCTCGATCATGTACCCGACGCCCTAGGCTCGGGTGCCTCGTCGATCTTCTACAGGAGTGGGCAACGGCTCTTCATCACCATCGTGATCTTTTCGCTGAGGTATCAGCCCGGAGGGCGCCTGTTTCTCACTGCGCGTACCAGCCCGGGACCCGGGACCCGGGCCAGGGACCAGGAACGATGTATCGGACGTCGTGCCAGGTTTTTGCGTTTCCGGGTTTCTAGGTTCCGCGTTTTCCTACCTTTTACGGGTTTCTGGTCTCCTGGTGATTTTGTGTTTTTTTTGGGGGGGAGGAAGAATTCTCGAATTTCACCCCTTGTTGACATTGGAGTAGCGGTCCAGGCGCGGGGCATTTAACTGTAGACAGTGCTAGGCCATGCATATATGTCGGAGATATATCAGAGCTCAGTGGTTTAGGGCTTTGTTGAGAATGTGCTCACCCGAGGTCGCGTTGCGCAACAGTCGTCTCTGGCCGTAGGGAGAAAGGGGCATTTCCATGATCGTTGGCGTAAAATCCAGTGCAATTTCCGAGAAAAATAGACCGCACGTCGGAATCCTGTCGTCACAATCGTCCACCGGGTCCCGGATCGAATAACGGTCCGTACCTTTCATCCTTCAGTTGGTAATATTACCATATTCACTGCTGTGTACCAGTATAAACCTTCAATTGCTATATTACGAATCGAGACTGAGGGCGGATTACCTACCAGACAGACATATTCACAACGAGTCGTTTGTACAAAGCTGAAGACATTTCCGCTTACACGGTGCGCCGCCATGATTCTAACTGGGCGGGACTCTATGCATTCCTGAGACTATCCCAATAGTTGTTGACAAGTGAATTACGCCCCCTTTAGCATATTCCCTGGTGGAAGTCAATAAATTTCTGGCAAGTGAAGTGCGACCTCAGGTCAAGAGACTGCACCTGACGGCTCTGTAAGTAGACCAGTATCTACGTTGTATGTCAGTATACTACTCGATCTGTACACGAGTAACTCACCCTCAGATCAGGGTCAATGTCATCAATGTATGGGATAAAATCGGAAGATATAATGAGAGACAATAGGTGTTGATGTAAAGGTCGAAAGTGTGACGTACCAACAGTCCCCACTGTCAGTTTTGGAGCTAGTAAAAACTGAGACTAGAGGATCAGGAGAAAGAGCGGGTACCACATTAAACAGGGTGCCTGTCAGCCTTCGTCCTTGAATCTTCGAAGCGCGCACTACCTCCACGGTGAGTATAACCGTCCAATCCGACTGTTTCGGATGTTGCACGCCTCTAATCGAAACAAAATTAATTTTGTTGAATAAACTACTTGCAAGGTATACACTCGTCCTCCGAGTAACCATAACTTTGCGCGCGCCACATTCGTCTGTATGGCCGAATCCAACCTTGGGAGAAGGGAAGGTCTTGCTTTGCCAAGTCTTAAAGTGATGACGAAATCAAGGTCTCCTCTAAAGTTCTGGCCCTAGTGCCAGAGTAGGTTTCTTCTACGCCCTACTTACTTTCATCCAGTTGACGCCACCACTCCGACTCGGACTCGGTGCGTAACACGGGCATAAAACTCAAATCACTCATTCGGCGCTGATAGCCGAGCGGGGGCTCTCCTAACCTTTCAACAGACCACTGTGTGGGTGGGTCCAACAAAGTTTAACAAGAGGAAAAGCTTGTTGACTTCGGTGGTCGGGTGGTAGGCCCAGGCTCATTTACATTACAAAGTTAGGCTACAACGTGATCGAAAAACGGTTTCAGAGAGTGCGTGGTGATGTGTATATGCTGCCGCTGGGCACGCACCTTTCACAATAAGCTCGTTTCTGGAACCTGGAACTTTGGCCCGGTAGGTGTTCTAGAAACTCGCATGACGAAAGCAGACAACAAGCTTTTTATTGAAATTTTGTATGTGCTCAGTTTGACATCCCTTGGGGCACTCATACATGCGTCCCAGAATAATTGATCAGAAACGCTTGAATCTAGATCTTTGGAGAAATAAGACGCCACCTATTACACCGCCGATCGCTTCTCAGAAACTTCCCATTTAACTTGCAGAAGACTTGTAAATCAATGGACCTGGAAGAGCGGTACGGTTGGATAGAAATTTCCCAGGTCTGCGGAACCGAAATCCACGAAGGCGCGATTGTTATATGTAATTGGAGAAAGCGTCCAGAAGGAAAGGGTAAAGTGGGGAAGAATTTAGGATCGCTAATCTCAATTCGCCTGTAGATTTGGGGTCATGCTTGTCAAGATACATGTTCTCTAGAATGAGCCAGATCAGAGAACTTGGGCATGATTCCTTTTGTCCCTCTCTGGATCCCTAGGTGATGTGTACAACCTCTTACTTGCTTCTATAATACCTGCATTGAGCTACGATCGTGACGTCCAATAATCGACGGTTGAACGATAAGGTATCCATGGCGGATCTATTGTTCGAGAAGTTCTAGGAACATTAAGGCTCCACTTGAACCCCCCAGCTTCGTATCCAAGCATAGGGATAACATGTCACCATAGTCTCCACCACCCAGCCTCTCCATGTACGGTCTCCTTCCCAGTGTGTGTCCATTCTTACAAGACCGTAGAGAGGCTGAGTGGCCGAGACTGATTTCACCGGATGAATAAGGGACCTACGTTTGTGGTCTTGGTTGCCGATACAGGACACATATGTACCGGGAGTGGTGTGCATAAAGCATTGCATCTGGTATGATGTTTATGCATGGAAGCGAGCCTCGTGGATGGAGCAATAGCTGGAACTGCGAGGTTCAACATTTTAAGAAGCCGCTAGAGCGACGAAATGATGTCGCAGAATCTCGCGAGTGTTGTCCGTGACAACAAAGTGTACTCGCTTTGCTTGGGATAACAGAGATCCAGACAAGCGGAGGACTCATCTATTCCTCAGAGATGAGCGTCTTTTCATTCGAGGGATCCAGAATTGCCGAAAACGTTTCCAAGATGGAAGAATATGGAAGTACAATCCAAAGATGGGCGCGGTCCAATCATGGTCCATCATGATGCCGACCACACTGAAGCCCCTGTCGATGGATTAGCATTCAACTAATGCTGTACTTTGTGGGTGTCGATCCAAAGGGAATTTTGCCTTACCGCTCTTGCCGCACTCTCGGCTAATAGCGGGACTGTGAAATACGTGCATCTACGCCTGCACACCACTGTGTTAGACCATGGGACGTCTCTCAAGACGAAAGAAACGTACTCATGATTGGTACTTTGGGATACGATCGACATAATCGGGCCCAGTTGACAGTGGGTAGATAGAGATCGAGGCCCGGATATGGGCCGCCTGGTCAACCGCGTGACCGCGATTGAGGGCCGAGGCCTCGACCCATCACCTGACTGACCCATGAAGATTGCGGCGCGCGCCTCGCAGTGCCTGCCATGTGTCAATGACGACCGCCTCTTTCAAATGGTCCTCTTTCAGTGGAATGCGTTTGCAGTGAATCACGAGTTTTCATTCCGATTTTCCCGCTTCTGACAATCTGGTGACAATTTGGAATTTCAGACACACTTCAAGGCCGGCGGCGGCGGCACAGAATCTTTCCTTCCTTGAACTCACAAGCGAGAAGCAACCGACCACTCCGCTGCTGGATGGACTTGCATGGGTCTTTGTCGTCTGATAGAGTTTCGGCCACGTATCGGATGGCAGACAACTCCCGTGGCAGAGCTGCTGATGCGAGACCTAATATATATGGTCACTTCCTTCACTTAACAGGAGTAATTCAAAATTACTCCTATCTATGACCTTTTCCCCTATCCCATTTCCCATTTCCCCGACGCCCAATCTAATCGCAAGCTCGATCTCCGAAGAGCCCTCCCAGTCTGCTTTTGGACTCCTCCATCCATATCTCCCTACCCAGTTCGGGCATCCCTGGAGTCGAATACATAAACCTGTCCTGCATTTGTCAACGCCAAGCCTCCCGCCCCGCCAGCCTCTCGAACTCAATTGAACTGATTTTGCTAGGAAGCTATTCCTTTACCCGTCCTGACGTGGACGTGTATACTCAATATGTTTCTGGTTGATCGAACCGCCAACACCATTCTACAGGTGCGGTGCATAATCCTTCCCAAAAGAAAGTGTTTATAAATCAAGGAACCCTAGAGAGTGCTAGTGAGTCCCTCTGTGCCGGAAGATCAGGACTTGAACCGGCGGTCTCTTCTACTGTTCGACCCAACGCGACTGAAGAACACTTATGCAGGCATCGCGGCATGTCAAGAGTCCCGGGCTTCACACCTCGGGACCCACACATTTCGGTCTTCGGCTACAATGCAACGTTCGGTTTGCGCAGTCGTCAGCGTTTGATTTTTGAGCCCGAGAATTAGCAATGGCAGTCATTCACTGCCTCCTTTCTTCCTCTTCCCGAAATGAAGTCTGGTGTCCGTTTGATTTTCCCGCAACTGCGACCCTGAGCCCGCCAACGACGGTATAGGCCATTTTACGGTTGACTTGAATATCAAAGATCCAGATATCAAATCGCCTGTTTGATTGCCGACGTGGAAAATAAATATCAAATCTACTGGACATGTCCGGTGAAATTCAAAGGGATGGGACAATTCTTTAAATAAGTATATGATATCGCGCTCATCGTTCATCTGACGTTTTTCGGCTGCCTTATAGCTAGGACAGATTGCATCCCCTTCTGGATGAGGCCTAAGCACCAAAGTTAGCAAAACCCAAGCGATATCTCTTTTCTTTAGTGAAACAACGAATCAGAAGGGAGTACTGGACATTTAAGTACGTTCGTTTCCATTCAAAGAAATATTGAGTCACATGTACAATAACCAGCAAAACTTCATTTGTGATTGTTTGTGTTCTCAACCAGTGTCCAAACAAAACATTATATGCTCCTTTCGGGCCGGTACTGACAGATCTTTCCGCTCCATATCTCCACGTCTGATACGGTTCGTTCGTTTTTCCGCCCGTCTTGACGGCACCGTGCTTCAGAATAGTTATTTTACACACTTGCAGTGGCTGTATATCAAAACCAGATGTCCGAGGGAACTCTGCGCAGTAAAATTTTCTATTGGATACACGGATATACATCATGGGTCTATACTTCATATATGAAGATGTTTCCCGTGAGGTTTCATTTCGTGATTGTGTTCAGTCGTTGCATTTGCGTAGATTCCACTGCGGAAATGTGTTATGGCGTCCCAAGCTACGTCTTTTCTCTTCCGGATAAGTCATGTCTAGCCAAGATAATTCGTGTACCCTGCCAGAAAGCATCATTGTTGTAGCAACCGTAGGCGGAATCATCAAATCAGATAATCGCCATATGGCTCTTTTGACTGTTCATCGACTGCCTGTCCCTACGATATTTCCTCGGAAGGAAGGTGAAAACAATTTGCTCGAACGGGGTGTCTTAGATGTGGACTCCCGACCTGATCGTTGAATCTATGTATAGTATCTTCTTCTGATATCATACCATCTCTTGAGTTAGTGACATGCTATGGCTTTTTTGGTGTTCTCTCCCAAGCTAATCTGTCAATTAAAATCTTTCTAGTCAAATATTTCCGTTGCGAATCAAGGCTAGCAACGCGTCACGAAAGATCGCCCGAAACTCTTCTTCAAATCGCATGTGATCTAGTGGACAGTTCGCAGAATTCATTTATCCTCTGTGGCAACGAGACTCGAGCGTCCTACTCTTTTTGGATGTTATTTCTCAAAGGATAGCCGGTCTGACCAACCCGAGAGATGAATACCATGCTCAATACATTTCATTGAAACTCTTTTCGTGGGCTTTTGGATACTAAGATCCATCAGATGAAACTGCACGCCATTTGGATACTCCCTTTCGTGCGAAGCCTTACCTGACAATGAGCCGTTGTCCCCCCACAAGAAGAATCTCTCCATGTCAATCGGAGTTGTAACTCGGACCGCTCATCCGACCCAGCCGGAAGTTGTGATGACATGTAAAAAGGCATATATGTCTCAGAAGCAGGACCTGTATTGAAAAAATATAGCAACGATGCACGCTCGAAGCATCGTGACAAAGGCTTCTTGCATGTAAAACTGGAGAGCTTGGATTGAATTTTCCTTTTTCCTCAAACGAACACGGGAAAACAACACCGTGAAACTATGAAAACATTACCACGTGCCACGTGCCTCTCTCATGGTTCTTCTAGGCCCCCGGAGATGTTCTGTCTTCTGACCATCCACCCACCACCACCCCGCCTGCAGACTCGATGTCGGAGCGTTTTCTTTCGACTACCCCTGGTACTCCGGAAGTCGCGATTCGTACGCCATCGCCTGTAGACGCGGACCACGATCTACTCAATCGACCCAGCGCATCTTTTTTGGCAGATAATCCCCTAGTTACCCTAACGCCACGCGAATCATTTGGTCCCCAACCTTCAACTAATGCCTCGGGAAATCTTCTCTCCAATACCTCCAATACCAGCAAATCAGAGTTGGTGGGATACCCAGAAATGATACCCCTTGGAGCGTCGCGTAAACGCCGTACACCCATTCTGATCTTACTCGGAATCTCCATAGTAATTGTTGTGGTGCTTGCTGTGATTCTGCCCGTATATTTCGCTGTAATCAAACCAAAGCAGCATCAGAATTCTCAGACAGCCTCGGTACCTGTTCCTGCGAGGACAACTACGTCAGTTGGTGGCAATGGTCCTGATCCCAACACGCCACAACCATCGCCGATATCAGGCGGTGATGGTTCTACAGTAACGAAAGACGATGGGTCTACGTTCACGTACAGGAACAAATTTGGCGGATTTTGTAAGTCCTTTTATCGCCCGTATCTTGTCCATTTGTCGGCGGCGAATGATCACGACTGATCTCCACCGGAACGACTTTGAAATACGTTCTACTCTTTGATCGCAAAGGCTGTGTAAAGTCTGTCAGGAAGATTTTCTTCACACGAGCGCCTATCACGACTTTCGTGATCATCTTGTTTTCATCTTCTTTAGTTTTATTTCGAATGTTTTATTTTAAGTCACTGAACTACCATTTACTTTTTTTAGGGGTTTCTGATCCAAATGACCCCTTTAATAATAACGCCCGTCCAAATTCGTGGACACCACCCCTCAATCAGAGCTGGACATGGGGGAAAGATCGTGTATATGGGTATGGTTTTTTCCCCTAGTTGTTGCTCGATTGATAGAACCGCACATTCTTTTGCGATTTAGTGTCAATCTAGGGGGTCTTTTCGTCCTGGAGCCATTTATTAGCCCAGCGCTTTTTCAAAAGTATCCTGGCGCCGTCGACGAATGGACCCTGAGTACTCTCATGCGAGCTGACACAGCGAACGGCGGTATAAGACAACTGGAAGACCATTATAATACCTTCGTTGTCAGAATTTTGTTCCATCGTTCTGCTATCTGCGTCTGACAATGTTGTAGACTGAGGAGGATATTGCGGAGATCGCCGGTGCAGGTTTAAACTGGATCAGGTTACCTGTCCCCTTCTGGGCCATAGAGACATGGCCTGGTGAACCATTCCTTGCACAGACGAGCTGGAAGTGGGTAGAAATTTTCATCCTTCAATCTGCGTTCAAATTTTGACACAACGCCATTTAAGATACATCGAGCGCATCTTTGGCTGGTGTAGAAAGTACGGTCTCCGCGTCAACTTGGATTTACATACGATTCCTGGTTCTCAAAATGGTAGACCTTCGTATCATTCCTGGTATTCCATAATGACTTCTGATTTTCCTGTTGCTCAGGATACAATCATTCCGGGAGACTCGGCCAACCTAATTTTCTGAACGGTGTCATGGGAATTGCGAATGCTCAACGTGCACTAGAATACATACGGGTTTTTACGGAGTTCATCACCCAAAAACAGTACAAGGACGTCGTGCCCGCATTTGGCATAATGAATGAAGCCCTCCTCTCTACCATCGGCAGATCCCAGCTGACGGGCTTGTGAGTTTCTTCCTTTTTTTTTGCTCGGTAACAATCTCGGCCCCTGGTGACTCACACTCGGCCTTCGTTGCAGTTACCTTCAAGCACATACCATGATTCGTGGTATTACAGGAGTCGGAGAGGGAAACGGACCTTACATATCGATTCACGACGGTTTCACAGGTCTCTCCAGTTGGGAAGGATTCTTATCGGGTTCTGACCGCATCATGTTGGATACCCACCCGTACTTCGCTTTTGACGGTTCTTCAGCCACATCACCTATTGACACAGGGACGGGGGATATGGCAGGCGGAACTTGGCCAACCGATGCCTGCAACAGATGGGCGACAGGGCTCAATAACAGGTAATGTTATACGCAAGCTGAATCACGTCAGAGTGACTAATCGTTATCTGACTTCACCTAGTCGATCTAACTTTGGTGTGACCATCGCCGGCGAGTTCAGTAATGGTATTAATGACTGTGGCCTCTTCTTGAGGGGTACGGCTGGGGTTGGCATCACCTATGGAGGAAACTGTGCAGACTGGCAGGACTCCTCGAACTGGTCGGACGGTACGAAAGCTGGCCTCCTCAAATTTGCCATGGCTAGCATGGACGCTTTTGGCGATTGGTTCTTCTGGACATGGAAGGTTCGTCTTTATAGGTTGATGTGCCTCCTGCCTGTGCATTCGCTCATCATGAAAAATTAATGAAGATTGGTAACTCCACTGCGGGAATCGTTGAATCACCCCTATGGTCCTATCAACTTGGTCTCCGGAACGGCTGGATGCCGACAGACCCCAGGACTGCACTGGGGACATGTGCTTCACTTGGTGCCTCTGGTTCTGACTTCGATGGCGAGTTTCAACCATGGCAAACGGGAGGGGTAGGTGCGGGTACCATTGCGCCAAGCTCGACCGCGAGTTTCCCTTGGCCTCCTGCCACAATCTCAAATGTTGAGGCGCCAGGGAACCAGCTGCCAACTTATACACCAACGGGCACAATAGTGTCACTGGCCCCACCGACTCTCACAGCCTCGGCAACCACAAGTGTTGATGTTGGAAATGGGTGGTTCGATTCTCAAGATACGAGTGGCGCCCCCACACCCATTGCGGGTTGTGTGTACCCGGATCCCTGGAACGCGATTGCTGCAACAGTGCCACCAGCATGTTCATGACTAATCAAGCGCAAGTTTGATACTCCCGGACAATACTTTGCTGATGCCATCCATCTATATTCCATGAAATCTTACCCTTCCATCTGGGCCTATACCCCCCATTGATAGACAATCACCGTTATTTCGCATATTAATATGTGTAAATGGACTTGTAGGTATTATTATATCGACCATTTGAGTGCATTTAATCCATCAACTGCTCAACAACCCTCTCCGCTTCCATTTTCAGAGAGTGACCGGAGTGACTCTGCAAAGTGATTCACAGTTGACTTTCTTTCGGGTTTGATTTTGGCTTAGGATGAAATAGGTAAATCGCGATCCATTGTCAGGCTCAGCAGAGAAGGGCACAGAGCGACTGTGGTTCATGTGTCTCTTCCGAGATTTAAAAATTCCAAATTAAGACGCCATATATATTGCACTGGCACTCACTCGCACCATCAAGGAAGCATCGGTGCTTCAACATATCCTTGATCGCATGGTAAAAATCTCGATTTGGAAAAATATAATGATTTTGACTGACTGACGACATCACATCAAATCAATCACTGGCATTATGACATGATGCGGTGAACGGGTGACTATGACTCTTTACACATCTGCGTAAAATAGAATCAGAGGGCTCTCGTCAAAATGGCTGCTTAACATTAGTCTATCCTATGTCCCACCTAAGAATCCGGATCAACTACACATCGAAAGAAATCATGGAGGTTTGCCTGATTGGCTTAGGATATGATCCGATCTACTAGATACGAAATACACGCGTTCACCGAGTTGCAGTGCTCAGCCACGCCTTCCGTTCCGTCCAACTTCCACGAGACGTAATCGATCGTCGGATGGCAGTGAAAGTATCCATAGTTGGCCCCGGTCTTCGGTTCATCAATTGGCATCGTCCAAAAAGCCCGGTAAGGCTTGGCCTACTATGGCTAGCCTCGTTCCTTGAATTTATACAGAGTCCACCTCTGTACGATATGTGCATACATCTCCATTGTTCCCGGAGTAGGATTGTGGTTGGTTTTTGACCCCGAAGGCACGTCCGCTCAGGTCAGCACGAGGCACGCAATATGTCAAGTGGATTTCCGACTTCAGCTTCATTGCCCGATCGTAGGTAGGTATGCACCTCTCAACGTGAAAGTGGACTGTGGACCATAACCGCTCAAAATAGAACTCCAGTCAAGGGAAACTTTCAAGGCCAGACTACGCTCTCTTGTTACTAGATAGGTATATCATCGAGGTTTTTTTCTGAAGATCTACCGCCATTGATATATAACCCTCCGAGTGTACTCGACAAGGGAAGTTCCTGAATCAAAAGCAAGCGTTACGGCGCCTCTTTTCGCTCGAGATGGGCAATCGCAATATTAAGTCAATTTTCCTTGCAAGAAGCTCTAGCGAACTATTGAAGACTATCGATTGTCCTGCCGGAACCTCATTTGAGGGTCATTGGAGTGGTTGGGAAGATCAAGATCGTTGCAAGTTGATTTTCTGCATATCACGATAGTTTCTCGATGCTCGAATTACTCCGATAAGTAATGAAATCTTCCACCCTGACTGTACAAGTGATTGGCGAGGGCTCCCATCGGAGCAGATAAATAGATAGATTCCCCATTTGTCGATACGGCGGGAGTACAGGACCGGACCGTGGCTGTGAGGTCAGAGGGAACCCAAAAATTTCAGAGATCTCATCCAAGTAAAGGAGCGGTGATGTCCACCACTTCGTTTCTCTTCGATATGGAGTAACAGAGTTAAACGCCGCATTCTGTGTACATGTCCGAGAACACGATCACATCGACCCTGGTATGTAAGCATTTTCTCACAGAAGCTGGACTTGCTTCGTCTCCATCTGACCTAGAAAACAGATGAGCCTCTCATCGTAGCGATGCGTCGTATTCAAGGGGGTGTCTACAATGAAGTTTAGAGTGTAGGAGGACAACGATCACAGGATCCGGCAAGTTGGCTCACTGGCAGCACGCGGCTTCTTCCTTTGGTTCCGAATCTGGACAGCCCTCTTACCCCTACGGGTTAAAGCGATGTAGGGTGACGAGATTGTGTTTTGAACCGAAGAACACATACGGCCAAATGACGCTCCAAGCCGGACGGAGATGGTGCTAATCCTTTCTTGGTATATAAATGGCTGGGCCTATAAATCTTCAGGATCAGTTCTCGTCCTGCCAGAAAATCCAGATTCAATGGCCTCGGAAAGCATTCTCGCGTCATTGCGATCATCTCCCAGCCGTACGCCCAGTCGCGCGTCAACGTCGACCACAGACTTGAAATTTCCAGCAACCCAAAACCCAAGGACCCATGATGTTTTCCAATCCATTGTCAAAGGACGCAAGAGCTGGAAGACATTAAGAGGAGGTGAGATCGTTTGGCCTCCGGAATTGGAAGCTGCATTGCTTGAGGGTAAGGCCCCTCTCTGTCTCCTGTCCGAGCATGGACTGATAGACACGTCTTAATAGGCCTCGCTGCATACCAACCGGACGACTCGCGCGAAACCAGGCTTCTTGGACGATTTCCCATGAGGAACCGTTTTATTTCCGACTTCATCTTCAACAAGACGGGCACGAGAAGGAGCGCGAAGCAAGTCGGTAGCCGCCTTCAACAGCTTCGTGATACTTGTGGTGGCAAAAAGCGTACGACAATTCCTCTGCGTGAAGATCCTTTGTTGACGTCTCTGACAGTGATGAAACTCCTATCTCCCTGCCGTCCAGTTGGTCGTGCCCGCTACAATAACAACTCCAGGTATTGGAGCGATACAGACTCTTCCAGCGATACCTCGAGTACCCCGTCTACACCGATCAATGCTTCTACGGATTTTAATTGTGCAGACTCCTCAGGCGCACAACCACGCAGGACAATCATCTCTATCGATATCCTCCCACAAGGGCAAACGCCCGCAATGACGAACGTAGACCCTGACTGGGATTACTCGAATGATGTTGTCCGACCCGCACCATACCCTCGCCCTTTCCAATCCATTGATCCTACCATTACCTTCATTGGACCATCCAATCTCTTAGCGCAATGTTCTTTTGTCGTTTATACCGCAGGTAGCAGTGTCTTCTCAGAAACAACGCAGCTCAATGCCGCAGGTGCTGCACCTGAAAGAACAGATGGCGCCCTCTTGTACAGTACACCCATTGTACCTGGCTTCTGGTCAAAGATCTCCGAGAGTGATGGTTAGTCCAATTGTTTATCGCTGTCGAGTAATTTGCTCATTTTCCCTTCTAGACCCTACTCAATTTACTATCGTCCAAGATGTGATCTCTACCGAATTGGAATCTCCCTCCATCATATTCTCGGCGATGTTCAAGTTTAATTATCCTTCGCAAACTCCCGCCGTCTATTCTTCACCTTCGTTGATGGGATACGATGACGACAAACTTCTCCATGAAATCCAGGCCTCGCTTCCTATGGACTGCCTTTACGCTATGGACTCCTATCCCGACCTTATGGAAACAGAACCTAACTATGATTTTACGGCTGTTCAGAGCAGACCTGCGTGGGAAACTCGTTCTCCGTCCGAACTTTCGAGCGACCCCTCTTGTTATCAGAACTCTGATGATGAAGTCGATGGAGGTTTGTCACCTATTTCCACCTGTCTATCTACGGATCTATCACACTATGTAATTCGACTGTCTTCTATGCACCCTTCGAACGCTAATTGACGATATTTATAGGTGTCGTGACAGTCGAGCCGGAGTAACGAAGTATATCGCATTCGGACCTGTATTTCTTATTGTATACTATACCCATTTCTGTGTTCCATCGGACTCTATGTATTAGCCATCTCATCATTAGTGAGTTTCTTTCGTTTGCCATTGTGATCGAAGCTAATTGCGTGTCTCTGATTTCTACAGATTATGTATTAATTAATTCCTCCAAGATACTTTAGTTTTAGCACCCGAATAGAAACAAGTACCAAAATCTAGTGGGATTCCGTGATTGTAATATGACATTATGACAATCAGTACTCCCGCATCTCCCGAGCTTTCAGATGAACTTTGAACTCCATACCGCTTCGCTGCGCCGCGCCTCGTCGGTTCCGGCCCCGTAGATTCTTGAACTAACTTGAAAGAGTACAAAGCGGTCAGACGGATCTATTCTGGATACGGTGGTCGAAACCTACTGCTCTTCAGCGCGGATATGATCTGGATCCTCGCAGTGAAATCTTTGGTCATAAGGCTCACGTTCGTATGTTGGTTTATGCCTTGGGTTATTCCTTTCGCTAGAACATCCTTTTGTCCCATGCCTGCCTTCTCGTACGCTCCAATCAGACCGTCCGCCCAAGTTCTCATAGCCATCCCCCCGGACATGCTCTCCCACATACTATATTCCATAATCATATCCGTTATCCCACCAACAATTATGGCGACTTCGCTCTCTGCATGGCCAACCGATTCGAGCCTGACCTTTTGCTCAGGGAAGTGCTTCTGAATGGTAGATAAGATGGTGCTATACGAAACGCCATCTCCTGCTTGGCCGCGAACGCCGGAAATCCATGCTCTGGCTTGGTCAATGACAGCGTATATATCTGAGCGCAAAGTTGGCGACATGGTTTTCTTCTTGTTCCCATCGTTTCCGACAGCAGCTGCAGCAATTTGACTTGAAATATCGCGAAACATGTCGATGTTTCCCTTTGTGTTCGTCCTTCTGTAAGAGAAAAGAAATATCTGTATAATGGATGCGTCAAGACTTTTAACTGTAGGCCATGCGCAACACATGTGGTCGCCTCGAGGTATCCGACCCCTTAATTTCCATAGCACGTGCTCGAAACACACTCAATAGCGAGTCGATATATTCAGTCGGTTCAGAACAGCTAGTACGTAGAAGAGAGGGTACATGAGAACAACGAAAGAATACAGTTTGATTGAGAGGTCATGAGACGGTAAAGCTTGATGATACAGCAGAGAACGAGGAGATAGAACCGATGAGAGGCTTCGAGTCACCAAAATAGCTCAGACGATAGGTGCCGGCTGCCGGCCAGTTCAATAAATTGTCCGTGGAAGAGAAACATCTCACTCACATGGGGTTCCACTTTCGATTGTCCTGGGAAAAATACTTGGCGACTGAAGAGGTGTTGTGAAATAATTCGCTTACCAGGAAATCGTGACAGTGCTGGTTCCAAGAATCTACAGGGCTGAATCGCGACAAAGTTCCGAATGACGAAAACACAAAACTCACTGTGCTGACTCTGACCCACTGGTAGATTGTTGAGGGTTGGGAGTCCGAACGCACCGTCTTCCACTGCCCATCAATCAATTGGTCTACAGTCAAAAATGTGCTTTCTAAGCGCAAATTATTCTGCCATAGAATAAGTGATTGTTCGGAGATCAAGTGATAGAAAAGATTCACTCTGGGGTTTGCACCAACGAATTGAGCTGAAACTGTGTCACCTACATGGTATGGCGTGCTGTTAACATCAACCAGAACAGCGCCAAACCTCTTGCCAATAGGCGCCGCGTCAAAGACCACACCAGTCTAAATAAACATCGAAGAGCGATCAGCTTGACGGCCCAAGGTAGCGAAAACGATAAATAACCAACCTGCAAGGAGATGGCTTTGGAAGTTTGATCCACGGGAGCAGGATCCGAAGGAGGAGTACCAGTCGCGTTATCAGCCAGGAAAGGTACGAGGCTAGAGTACTTGTCAATATAAGCTTCAAGGGTAACTGCATAGATAGATTGAAATTGAATTTTTTCGATAACAACGACAGATCTACTCACACTGGCCGAAGATCGTCGATGCACCCTCATATCTTTGCACACTATACTCTTCGCGAGTCGTTACATAATGAGCATATGTGTTTGCCGGACCAGCAATCACAACATATGCATCAGATCCAAGGACTCCTGATGAGATGAGTTTGGCACGGAGTGCTTCCCTGTATAATCCAATTCATTGGAAAGTTGAACGTGAGAATCGAACAAAAGTAGAAAGGGAAAAATCAGCAAAGGAAAGAGCTGTTGCTAATCCAGAAAACGAACCGCATCCTTCGGCCGGCCATCGTGGTCAGCTCGCCTCAGGGAAGAAATCATCAATCAACTTGGACACATTCTTTGACATCTTGGGAAAGCTGATGACATACCTGGCATGATGAGCATCACTGAAAATTGACAGCGCATGAGGAGAGAAGGCATCGTGGAGCTTCCGGAATACATACCAAAATTACCCACGCGAAGCATCTGAACGTCGACAGTGTTCGGAGCCCACTCATATGGGACATGAGCGAAACCCTTGGTAAATCTGTTAATGAGAACGACCTTCGAAATAGGATACGTACGGTATTGAGCAAGATAGGTTTGGGGTCCTGACAAGCTACCTGTGCTGCCGAAGGCAAAGGCGTTATCGCGCCTAAAGAAGATATTGACCATTAGAAATCAGGTACAATCATTGGGATTAGCACCAAGAAAAATGTAAAATGAAGGAATATGTCATCACATCAACTGACCTTTGACAAGTTCCCAAAAAGGATTCCTATTCGCCCCGATTGGTCAGAAAAAGAGGAACCGGGAACAGCGATGGGGGACGAACTGTGGATCTGATGAATTATCTCCTTGAACGAAATCAAATGCTCCCGGACCATCACTGTTTTTTAAAATGAGGTTAGGCCACATCAAACGCTGAAGCGAAAGATCTTACGTTGTCCCACCGGCAAAGGAGAAACCTATCTCAGACAGAAATATCTTTGTCAGGGTTCGGAAACCCACGAAGTGACATGAAGAGGCTAACCCATAGCGGCAGGACAGGTCGAGACAGTGGTCCCGTTCGGCAAAGTGAAAGAGTGGGTTGACCTAAGCGCTGCTCATTGAATACGAAAAGAACACAAAGCTTAGGCCCGCACATTTCGAGATAAACATGTACACTTCTGACTGGCCCACTGATTGAATTCCTGTCCCCGTTCATAACAATCTGTGCGCCTTCAAACTGCTTTTGACCAATGATTTTGTTTGATTCGAAGTCAGAGATGCGGAATCCAGGTCCACTATAGATAAGAAAGTATTGGTCCAATAATGAAGTTCGACATGTTCAATCACTGACCGGCCATGACAATCTTGAACGGTCCCACCACAAGTCGAATGGTCTGCCTCACACGGAAGGCCGTCATAGGGTTCTCCTGGGCTTTCACAGAACGCCCCAAGGCTGATGAGGGAAAGAAACAAACAAATCAGGCTCTGACTAAAGCGAAGAGAACTCCAGGTCAGGAGAAAGAGTATGACTGACGTATTCGGACTGGTGTCTCCAACATTGGCTAGAAGACAGTATCAGGTGAACGCATTCTCGTGGAATTCTGGAGAGGAAGCGAAGGGTCCGGATTTGTGGATGTTTCACCCACATTTTGTAAATCCAGCGACAAAAGTTGTATTTCCAGGCATCGCAGATGGATCCATCAGTGCTATTTGTACATTAATCACGAGACGAGTGGAGTTTGGGACAAAATTACATTCATATAAGAAAGCAGCCATTCCTTTATTATCAGTACTAATAAGAGTATTGTTCTGATCCACATTAACGCAAGACTGGAAGAGAAACGATAACCACTTACCTCGTAGAGGCTCGTTCCATGAACAGCAAAGAAACTGAGCAAACCACGCGCGTTTCCATTTGTATCATCGAACCTCAGGACTGTCATTTCCTTATCCTGATCATGTTGATATCTAGCTCTCTCGCTGGCAGGGTTCGCAAGGTAAGCCGTAGGGGAACGATTGATATTTGCATCCAGAATTGTCGTATTGCCAAGGCTCAACTTTCCGGGCGCAAGATTTGCGTGCGCACGCTTTACGGCTAAGACCGTTCCCGCAACGATGGCGTCTGCAGTCTGCTTTACATAACCGAGTGAGGTGATTTGAGGGAGGAGGTTTTCGAGATAACCACCGACTCCTGAGTGCTGGTGAGTTCCGACAAACGCGACATTTGTTGCGCTGTATACTCCAGGGAATAGAGTCGAGAGCTGAGAGATAATGGACCGTCGGACTCCAGTGTCGCCCATGGCAATGTCTAGGTACTTTCTTTGAGCAGCGCTAGACATGACACGCTGATGATAGTTCCGCACCAGCATTTATGAAGACGATACGGTTAGAAGGAGACGCAGATTCTGCAATGATGAAAGCCCGACTGCGTTGTCGCATGTGCAAACCAGTGTCCGTCTGCGATAAAGACGCGTATCCCTACAAGCCTCGTGAGTGTGTTCCACTTCGAGGAAAGATTACTCTCCATACCATCATGTTCGTTTCTACAACAGGTCTTCGTCGAATCAGTCAACCTCGTGGCATCGTGACGCACTAGCAGACTCACCCAGTGATGTCTCCGATACCTATAAGCAGTGAGTGGAGTCCAACCTCCATGTAGCGAAGTATACTCACCGAGACCGAGCAAATACTGCGCCGAAACCGACTGCATTCCAATCGTAGTCCCATCAAACAGTGAGATTGAAGCCACAAAGGCTATCAGATACCATACAATCCCGACCATCGTGTCGTAGAATAGGCGAGGGATGTCCCAGAGATCAAGCAGGAGCGTGCTTCGGTACGGAAGCAAAGGCATCTTTCATGACTTTTTATACAGCTTTCTCTCGTGACGAATTGGATGATCCGGGAGTTGAAGCAGGAAGCGGACTGTTAATTTCTCTGATCGATGATCAACCACATGGCATACCATGAACAATGTGTAGATAGATTAGATGTTCATGTAACTCCTTCGAAGTACACATCCTTGCTCGACAGCCATGAGTACAAGGTCTCAGATAGACAGGAAATAGATAGATACACGGAAATTCGTTGAAGAGTACAAATCCTGCAGCGAACAAGAACGATTACCAGCGTATTGGTACCCAATACTGAGCAGGTTCTGGCGGTCTTGAGAAGAAAGGAAGGAGAACGGATATGAACACATGTTGTTAGAGTCAGATGTCACCCTTCCCACTAGCATCCATTCTCACGATTTGGCAAGGGCGAGGATTTTACTTCTTAACACATTAACACATGGAATATGCGATCAACAAACTGCCAACTAATAGAAACCGTCAGAAAATATATGTTAAAACCGGGCCGGGTTAAGGAATGCCGAATCCTGTCTGTAATCATAGAATTGCTTCGAGGCCAGAGGCGCGAATTAACTTTTTCATAGGCAATACCACCGAGTTTTTAAATGGGATAATTCATAGATGCAATTATCAAATCGAAGCAACCTTGTACATATAGCTAGCCTTCAACCCGAATGTCCTAAATTGAGTGCCACCGCCTTTCTAAAGGTGCTACATAGAAGGGTAAACGGTCCTTGTCGAATCGGGAATGCCGTCTTTAGGGTGTGAAACACCGAAACCATGGAGAACTAGACAAGAATTGAAAAGTGTAAGCAATTCAGATCGAGTCTGTCAAAAGATAAGCGGGCATTGTCTCATGCCTGATACACCATAGGTGGGAAATACATAGGCGATTTCGGCTCCGCTCAGCGAGCCAAATGTGTTTGGAAGTCCGAAGCTCCGGGGACTACTATCAACTCAGTATGTATCACCAATTGGGGGTTACAAACTTGAGGAAATCGACGGTTATGACATATCAAACTTAATTCCAATAAAACTTCGAAAGTCAGTCAACTAGTACAGTAGGTTAGATGGTTATGATCGTGCGGTCACATTGCCGGTTGACTCTCCGATTCGGCACTTTCACAATGGACTCCAAATTCAAATTCTGATTAAAATGGATTGTCACAAACTGGACGAGACTCTCTGCTTTTGCATTTGACCTGTGCTAAACAATTGGAACTGAATTATGTTGCAGAGACTAAAATCAGGACCTGCGTATTTCTAAGAAATTGTAAATTGATGCACAATGATCAAGCAATTATAATACGATAACAGGCTCATCTCACCTCAAATTCAAGATACAGAAAGGGAAACTAGTACTCATTGACACACAAGTACAAAATACTTGATCTTTCAATGAATCATGGTAGCAACTTTCCATGGTTTTTATCACGATCTGCCTCATGCTGGCATCCTAGGACCTTCCAATCATCTCTGCACCCACCTGGACCCCATCCCAACTGCACTGTGCTCCCCATCACCTGACCATCAGCTGCCATTGGCCATCACCAATCCCATCACTCAGGTCATCACTCATATCACTGCCATCACCTGCTACCAAACTCACTGATACCAATGTCTGGTCTCTCTGTCATGACCCACCAAATCACTTCCAGCCTAAAGCTCCAGCATTAGGACTCCACAGGGCCACCCTACCTTTGCCTCACCCCCAGGACACATGCCAATCAGTCTGCCACATCTGTGACCATCACTGCCACCTTCAGCAACCCTTGGTGCTTCTTCTGGATGTCATAAATACCTCCTGGCCATCAGCAGGCTACGCCATGCATCACTCCACCTCATTGCTCTGCACATTATTCCATCATGGTCTGCATATCATTCCATCCATGGCTCATGCACTATGCCATCACATCATGCATTGTAAGGGCAAGGCTTAACATCTGCAGAACTCCTTCCACAAGGCCAGTGATGTGAGCAACAAATGAGAGTCAAGTGGGCACAGAGGCAGACAAGAGTTGAGCAAGGGGCAAGTAAGGCAAGCAGAGGGTCAGACATCACTAGAGAGGCCTATGATCAATTCAATGAGTAGGCCAGGAGAATACAGAGTGGCATGGAGGGAGCACAGATGGCAGAGTGGAAGGACATGCAGATGATGTCAGGAGACTTCCATTTTTTTGATCTACACTGACTTCTCCTTGATCCACTTCCCTACACTCCAGCCCACCTCTTGTGCCACTCTCTGGGACCCCAGAGCTCACTCGAGACCTCTGGAGATCTCTAGAGGTCATTTCCTTTTTGGAAAACCTCTGGAACTTCCTGCACTCCCCTTTTGAGCATTATCCAAGGTTAGAGTTAGCTCTAGTCATCTATACAGTTGTTTTCATGCCTCTGCTGCCTGCTGATGTGCTGCACCAAGCAGCAGGGATCTTTAGACTTGTTCTCTTTGAATTTCCCTCTGCTAGGTGATTAGTTACTATTGTACTGTTGATTATTATTCTTAATATAACTTTAGATTCCCCTCTATTAGTTGTGTGATTGAGCTGCAACTCTTGGAGGTTGCCCTTACAGAAGCACAGTGTCACAACCTGTCACCTATCCAACCCCAGTCCTGGGACTCCCACCTCCTCAAAACAGCCCTACAACATCTCAGGCCCAGACCACTACATGACCAACCCCTCAGCAACCATCACCACCACCCTCTGGCAGCCTTCAGCCATCACCACCCATCACTGCCACCAGCCACCACCACCTCTGGCAGCCCTCAGCCATTACCACCCACTGCTGCCACACCAGCCCCAACAATCCCCGGTGCTTCACTCACTCACAGCTCATATCAGTGTCTGCTCTGGCAACCCTTGGCACTTCCTTTGGCCCATGCCAAGGCATTCTTCAGCTCTCACTGAACACCCATCACACGTCACAACCATGCATCACTTTCAGCCCAATTTCTGCACTCTACACCCCTCCTCACTTGCCTCCTCACCTGCTCAACATTTCATGCTCCCCATGCTTCTAAAGCAAGGGCCTTCTTTTGATAGCTTCCTTTGCGCCACACAACCAACGCTGACACTTGCTGCTGCCTTGCACAATCTCCAGGCTTCACTGTGAGCCCTGGTGCTGTGACTTGTCCTCAGGGCCCAAATCTGTGCCTTGGGGCCTATCTACTGTCTACCATATATAAGTTGTAGAGTAGTATCTGGTACTCTAGTCTTGATATTGCTTTGCCCCTAGTTACATCTTGTGTTTCTGTCTCACTTTTCTCATGTTTTGTGTCTTAGTTTCCCATTTTTGACTCTATCTCAGTTTTGTCTTATTTTGTACTCATCTTGTATCATCTTGTACTTCTCATCTCTATTCATCTTGTACTTCTCTCAATCTATCCTCTACTTTTCTCTCTCTCTGCCTCAAGTCTCAAGTCTCAAGTTCTCCATCTCTCTCTCTCTTCTTGTTCCTGGTCTTTGTTTTGTTCCACTTCTCTTCTCTCTCTCATCTTGACTCTCTCCTTTTTCAGCTCGGTTAGATCCTTACACCATCATCTCTGATCCTAAGACTTGCTAAGTCCCTCTGCTCACCTCAGGTCCTTGATTTCTGGCCCCAGAGCCCATTCTCACCCCCAATGCTCATCTTTCAACCCTCCCCCACATCTATGTACTTGCATCCTTCACTCCAGCATGACTAGCACACCCTGCTCACCCACTGCTCACATCACCAGTCCCACTCCTGGTCTCACACACCCCATGCTCTTGACAGTACACATTTTGCTCATAGATATTGTGTTTGTCACATAAGAATTTGCCCAGTAGTTGAGCTCTCATGGTCAGCAGAACCTGACACACATATCAGAAGGACATGCAGGTGATGTCAGAAGACTTCTATTTTTTTGATCTACACTGACTTCTCCTTGATCCACTTCCTTATACTCCAGCTCACCTCTTGCGCCACTCTCTGGGACCCCCAAGGCTTGCTCTAGACCTCCAGAAATCTTCAGAGGTCATTTTCTTTTTGGAAAACCTCTGGAACTTCCTGCACTCCTCTTTCAAGCATTATCCAAGGTCAGGGTTAGCTCCAATCATCTATACAATTGTCCTCATGCTTTTGCTGCCTGCTGATATGCCACACTGAGCAGCAGGGATCCTGAGACTTGTTTTCTTTAAATTCCTCTCTGCTAGGTGATTAGTTACCATTGTATCATTGATCATCATTCCTAATATAACTTTAGATTCCTCTCTGCTAGTTGTGTGATTGAGCCACAACTCCTGGAGGTCACCCTTACAGGTGATGTGTAATGTGATGTGTGTAAAGGGACTAGTCTTTGTACCATGTTCAACTCTATTCTGAGCTTAGTCCAACTGATGCACCCCTCCTTAGCACCTCTGAATGACCACTTGGCCTGCCATATCCCCTTCTGCCTTTTAGTAGTTGGCCTTGATGAGTCATATGCATGATCCTTACTCAGCTTTGATCATTGTTAGTCATACTATATTGGTACAAGACTTACCCGAGATGAAATGAAGGTTTCTGAGTTTTGATATGCCATCAAACTAGACAGCCATACAATGGCCATCATGGCCATAATCTATAATTTAGTACAGTGCTTGACCATTCATAACCGTTCCATACAAAGCTCTCCTAGATCCTTCACAGCATAGTCATGGTAGCTAGGAACCGGAATTACAATCACACATTGACCCTGAACAGAGCTCTGTTGAAGGGACTTTTATCATCCAATGAACCAGTTTTTTAGGAGGTAAACATGCAAGCATGTATAGTACATACCGACAAGTATATATACTGCACAGACTAGTAAGTACGTAATAATTATCAATAAGAGTCACAATAATTAATTGTTTGCATAACACACGAATTATTGTTCCAACACACCCCCACAAACAATGAATGATTGTGACATGGTGATGATCGCACCTCCAGATTCCTAGAATGCAGCTCTGCTTTCCACATCACTTCCTAAATCCTCAGTAAAAGCATCAACATGTTCTTCCGTGGAGTTCGAAGTCGAGGTGGTAGGTGTAGGAGGAGGAATAGAGCAATTTGCCTGGTAATGGCCCTTCTTTCCACAACGGAAGCATGTGATATGACTAAGATTAGATTTGACAGATGTTGCGGATAAAGTCTCATCATCATCTGTGTTACGCTTTACTGGTTTCGGAACGAAAAATGACGATTGCTGACGTTGGTATTCATTTATGAGGTGCAAAATAATAAGGTCAATGGTATACTCGCTGTCTGGTGTGGCATCGAGCGCAACAAGGAAGGAGTCGTACGAATTTGGAAGTCCTGATGTCATAGCAAGAATCAGATCATCGTCAGAGACAGCAAAGCTTGCTTCTTGTAAAAAGCGCACACCTTGGCAGTCCCTTCATTCCCCCCGGGATGCCCCTTTGTTCCATTAACATAATCTAGAAGGTCCTTCCGGATAAGCAAGGCCTCCATATAAACCTTCCACTCTGCAAAATTAATTTTCATCACTGAGTTTATCGAAGCTGATTTCAGAAGGCATGGGTACAACAAGACCAATAAGGCAAGATCAGATCACGATACAATCACGGCGATCAAACTTTCGATTTGGACGCAGCACGAGAAATGACGGCAATTTCAATGGGATGACAATGAACGACGACAACGGCGGCAGCGACGACAACGACACGATACGCAGGGCTTCGGCCCCCTGAAGGCAAGAGAGGAGCGGCAACAAATGAGAGCGACAACAACGAAAAATAGAGACAACGGGGTCGCGCGTTTATGTTGAAGGGACTTTTATCATCCAATGAACCAGTTTTTTGGGAGGTAAACGCGCAAGCATGTATAGTACATACCGACAAGTATATATACTGCACAGAGTAGTCAGTACGTAATAATTGTCAATAAGAGTCACGAGAATTAATTGTTTGCATAACGCGCGAATTATTGTTCCAACAAGCTCAGGCCTCTTTGTCCTTTGACAAAGACACAATGTACAAAAAGACATATATATACACTAGATAGAAACAAGCCACCCTCAATCGATTTCACAGAGATTGAGGGTGAGCACAAAATCACTTACGGTTTCGGACTTTATACTTACGCGTACTTATATATCTGTCTAACTTTAGGTATACACAACAATCGATTGTACAGAGATTGAGGTGATACTTATATCTCTGTCTTCCTTTAGGATTTGACTTCGACAGTAGCCGTGTTACACCGTATAAACGGTGACGATGTACAGCCCTACTAGGACCGTGTCAAGCTGTGCATTGGTCACCACTTCCATTTGCAGCAGACCTTATCAAATATTCGGCACGGGGATACTCTTGCCGAGCCAACCTGTCTGACTGCCATAAGGCCCATAATTGTGGCCGATACAAGGCTTGCCCCCACATAATGCAAAATGTTAATGACATCGGCGGCGAAGCATGAACGACTTCAGCTTGATGCGCCATGCACTGTTACCCTTCAAATCACCAGATTTTGGTGGAATCTAAGGGGAAATGCGAACAAGGATTAGTATGCAATCTATCTACGATAGACCCACCCGTCTGTACCGAGAAGGGCAACTGTCGGTTAGAGGTAACAGATAAGGGAAAAGATTCGCATCACGTGATGAACAGGACCGGGTCTCAAAGCAAATTAGCAAGAGTACCTCAACCTTCGTATTCATCAGCGTAACGTGTATCTCATAACTTTTCCAGCACTCAATGACCGGCAAACCTTGTCCGAAATCGTGATCCATCAAATAACAGCAGATATAGCTCGTTGAGCAGTTTGCAAGTTCAGACAGGATATGAGTAACCATGATTTCGTTACTTCACGTTTCGTGTATGTATCAAAAGCCTTGACTATATCATTCATTTCATGTGCCCTATGATATTGATGACCAGTCAGATGAACACTCTGAACAGATGTATCCTCTCAACAGACATGTTTGTTACTATGGATATGCAGAGCAACAATCGTTTTTCCGATGCAAATCGGATCACGCATCGCTGAACGATTGACATCCAAGTCTTAAAAGATTGCCCTCCTCGGTTCATCAAGGAGCCTACCTTCCCCCTCACATTGAAAAGAAGGAAGGAATCAACATTCTCGCTACCTTCTTCGTTCCTTGAGAGAAATCATCCTCGATGGATGGCGATTGCTGTTTTTGTTGTATATGCTTCTGTAGGGCAAGCTCTTCGTGACGCAAATCCATTTTCAGGCTAATTGTACCGTCTATACCTTTCAGCGATCTGCGGGGACTGTCCCATGTGTTCCTTATGCACATACAGTAAATCTGCTTTGTCTATGCTTGTCTCCTGATAATGATTGGGCTTTACAACTTCCTTGACAGTCCCCTCGAAATGGTGTGGTAATAAAAGAACTGATGACGCCGATCATGCATGTGACGCAGAATGGACCGACAATGCTCGAGAGGCAGAGTTGTTCCAAGAGCAGCCACGATTGAAGGAAGAGATGGAGGAAACAGCAAAATTTAGGACCAAGTCCGCGATCAACTGTGAGTTTACCTTGTGTGTCCTACTCTTCAACGTCATCGTGCATCCTATCAGGAAGATTTACGTGTTGCTTGTACATCGATTAAATTCAATGTCATCCGTCGTTTTCGGTCTTATTAAAAATGGGAAAACACACAGGGCGAAAGTCGCTTTCTTGCAAGTTACTCAGTCAAGGCAAATGTGAACATCGTAACTACCCTTGCACGAACGACTTCTCAAAAAAAGCTCCTTTGCTTCTCATTCTCAAAATCATTCTATAACCGATAGTCAGAAATCTCGATGGTGGAAGTCTTCGTACGTCGTTAGCATGCAAGTGTCTCTCTGTGGTTTAACATCCCATGTGAGTCGCTCCAGTCCCGAATTGATTGCCCGAGGAACGAAGCAGAGCTCCAACGTCAAGATCGAACGCGTAAACTCGACCGGCGGACTGTCCTGGGGAGTTATGCAGTTACCTGATTCTCTGTGTATTCTTTTGTCAGCTGTTCGCCGAGTAAGGTCCCTGTTCGACTGCGATGTGCTCTTCATTTGTTTGGCCACTTTTCTTGGCCAACATCGAGAGACAGCATCCTAAAAGTTGCTTCTGCCGCCGGAGATCGTAGATTGCATATATTAGGGCCGAGCTTTGATGTGAATAAGAAATCCCGGCTTGCTTTTGACAGGATTGACCCGACGACTGATCCGACGCGTGTCTGTAGCAACGCCACCCGTGTTTCGTACATGTAAGGTATCATGTAACTCGTAGAAACATATACAGTCATGCGTATTGATTTCTCTATCCTTATAACCGTTGCAACGCACTAACCAATTTCTTTTTGGTGGTGTACAGCGTCCGTGCCGTTATCATCTATACCGAAGGCACAATGACACGAAGGATTGAACTCCAATGTACCTTTCGATCTTGAAGGTTCATATTTCCTCCTCCCCTCATCTGTGCCATGTATATGTTACACACATGTAAAGCATTCCTTGAACTAGCCAAACATCGCGATTTGCAGCTGCGGCATTATGTATGCCGACAAAGCTGCCATTACTACATGGGCACTCACAACGGACTATCAAAAAGCCCAAACACCCGATGCCTAGCATAACTATGAGTGGTTCTAGGTTTCGAGCTTTGAGTTCTAACAAGCAGTCTAGGTAAATGCTTTCTGGGTCACAAAGCAATCAATTGTGTCTTATCACCATGTCGACCTGACTTTAAAGCTGTCCTGACAGACAGGTCCAAAGTCGCTTAGCACAGAAGAAACTCTTTATAGCGCATCAAGTATATAATAGAAGCGGACTCCATATCGAAACCAATCATTGCGCTTCCTGCACTTCCTTCTCCTGCCCAGATAACAGTCTCATCATTTCTCTGGATCAATTTTCAACTTCAAATAGCTCTTTGAGTATGACAAAGATAAGCAGATCTATGTACTTACTGTGTTCCACGGGGTTTATTCTGAACATGGGAGTTCGTTCATCACGAGTACAATTTGGTCTTTTTGGCCCAATCCTTCATAACCCTCCACAGCCTCATAAAGCCATCCGCTCTCAGGTATCTCAAGTCTTGGCTCAACGACAACAAATTCTATGCTGCTTCAATGCTCCGTTAATAGTGGCAAATGAAAACTGCTAGCACGATTTACACTGTTGTCCTCCGGCATGCAGTATTTATACTTGGTCTCTCCTACGCAAGTTGTAGTAATTCCCTCTGCCAGTAATTGCTTTTGTTGCATGTTATATATCATTACTCGGCTGCATTTTCGAGTCCCTCGTGAGGCATTTCTCGAGATACCTAGTTCTTTTGACCTGAAAAGTCGTTTGTTAAGGATGACTATTCTTTTACGCAATTCTTATCTCTCTTCCTCTATCCACATTCTGTTGCTTTTCCCCTTAATCCTTGACTCGCGAGTGTTGTTGAAGGTTCTGCGAAAGCCCTATACTTCTGTCTATGCAAGGTAACGAGAATCGCTTCAACTTTTTGTCTTGGAATTTCTGTGCACAAAATCGCAGTCACGCATTTCCTGGGTATCTGCACGGTACGAGTTAACAGTTAGTCGCAGGTTTTCTGTCCTTTTTCAAGATGACTTTCGATCCCTGACAAAGTCATGACATGTATATGGTGGGCGATGTCGAAAATAAATTACTGCGCGATCAAACTCCGGTAAGTCTATCCAGGCCTGAGCCTCACCTCCGTAGCTATGTCTCAACGCTCGAAATCTTGCACCCTTATTGAGTGACATTTTGGACCCGTATAAGCACCAAGATATGTGTTAAGAGAATTCGTGTAGCTTATAGCCTTCTTGTTCAGACAAGACGTTTGAATTTATTCTTTCTTAATTGTCATACTCGTGTAACTAATTGAATTAGGCCGGGACTGTTTGAAATACAATATCTTCAAGAGGATTAAAAGGTCACTACCATTGGATGAGTTAAGAAGGTATTCTAGACTTATGCCATGAGACCCGCTACTGTTCAGAACTTGCGAGTAAGCCTTCATTGAGACTCGGTGGCAACATCATCATTGCTCGTTGTCGCAAAAGAACCCACCCCTCACAGACTCCTCCTTTATTCGTCTCATCGTACTTGTTGTGAACCTGTGACCAACGTAACCCGAAACGTAATTACCGGCCCTGTGTAGGTAAGTAAGTACTCTACGTTTGTGGTCCTTACGAAACCAGTGTCAACTGCGGGTTAGAACAGATCATGACATTAGCATTAGGATGATGTAACAAGAAGTCCATAATAGTCCTAACTGAAGTGCGTCCCGACTCACGATCTAGACAAGTCCAATAGAGTTTCGCAATATGTCCTCTATCAAAGCATAGCAATAACAAGACTAGCCAAGAGCGTCATCAAGATGCCTTCGACGCGAACGTCAAGAGACGACGCAGAGTTAAAGAGGGAGCTGGTCCCTGAGGCACCTGGGCTGCTTGGAGAAGAATGAGCTCTCGTCGTTATTCTCGTCACAACGTTAGGGTTAGTCGTGGAAGATGTGATGCCTGAAGCAACCTCGCTGGAAGCGATCGGGCCAGAAGCATCGAGGACCACAGTGACTGTGCAAGCTGGCGGACTAGCAGTCACTACAGAGGAGACGGTGGGGTTACCGGCACTGCTTGAAGGTATCGCTGAGGATATGACGGACGAGACGGCCACGGCACTTGTGGTTGGGTTCTGGCGACCAACTAAGCCGGGAGGGACGAGAGAATTGTTAGACGGCAATGTTGAAAACTGCTCGCTAGCCGATGAGATGGGGACAAAAGTTGTTGAAACGTGGGTGGACGAGACCAGAGTGGTCGTCCCTCTGAGAGTAGGTGCGCTGGACACTGTCACTGTCTGACATTTTGGTTGACTCTCGGTCGTGACGGTACCCGTTGGGGCTTGTGCACTATTGGGGATGGGGGATAACAAGGTGAGTGAGCGCGTGGGTGATCTAACGTAGTCAGAGGAACGGGGTCAGGGAGCACGATGCAGCGGTCAAATCATGGACGCACGACTCCGCCTGAGGATTGGCTGCTGTAATCGCGACAAGCGCTACCGCTGCTGCGAAGGTGAAGAAAGACTTCATCAACAGATGCTTTGGTGGGGGTATTTGGGTAGACCGTAAGGGAACACCCTTGTTTATATACATAACGTACATCCCCCTGTCAACTGATGGACAAGACTGGGGTGCGGATTTTCATCGCCGGCCTGCGTAAGGCAGTGAGGTAATCAACTACGCTTGAACGCAAGCTGGCCTTGTTGCAACAGATTCCGGTGGAGTAATGATCTGTATGCATGCTATGAGACAGAATGAGGGGCATTTTATCCATAGAGAAATCGCGTCCTTGACATAGACTTAGATTTGCATGATTTCAAACTGCTTCTGAGACCGAAGTAGAATGTAGATTCCTTTCTTCGCGAGAATCGAGCCTCGGAACATGCCGTAAATACACAAAACCATGTGCTTTGCTTTGTCGTACTTACTTGTTATACGATGATCATGCACAAAGTGTGGAAAGGGTCTCGGCCTCTGTCACTCACTCAAATTTTCCGAAACTACACTATTGGATTCATCAGAATCCCATAAAAAATGTATCATCCTTGCTCGTCTCGGCTATGGGCACTCGAGCTCATATGTACAAGAATCATGGTGTGTGTGATAACTGTAACATGATGACAAGTGGTATAGTGATCTCGTCATGTGTCTCCTAAAACCTCCAAGTCTGGGTCGACGAATCAAGTTTGGGGACCCACTCCCCTCCCAAGCACTGTCTGCTGTATCAAGGGTGTCGTTTCAAGTGAATCAAATTATCAGCCCATTCGTTGCTCTATCACGGCTCCCCAAACAATCTGGTGGTTTCATTCCATTCTTCTGTTACAGCTACTTCTGATTGACGAAGTACAACACATTATTGGCCCTCCCGAGTTCCGACCTCCAGGTATGTAACTAGCCACGCTCACAATGATATACTTCATAGTGAACTCAAGGACCTCCAGATCTCGTCAAAAATCAGACCAGCTATCTTCCGGTCTTTGTATGTCGCATTTGCGTGTCTCTTGCTGCAACATCTTCTGTACGTTGCGTTGACCGTGACAGATTGAACTGTAGTCTGATATTACAAACTTACGCAGGCCACATTTATAACGCATTTCCTATCTTAAACTTGTTATTATCACGACAATCAATATTTAAGGTTACCACTGGGACGTATGCAGCTGGCACGACTAACCCTAACAAAAGCTCTGTACTAGTCTCCAGGACGAAGGAAGTCGCAAGCATCAGCGACAAAACGGTCGACTCCCGCAGTCTTCCTGTACAGTCTTCCCAACAACCCGACGGCGCTGGACGTATCATGCTACCTGTTTGCCTGTATGTTGCCTTAGTCTCCTTTTGAGTACTTGAAAAACCAGCATATTTCGGACTTTATTGCTTTCTATTAAATTCTGAATCGAAAATCTATATCATCTGGGTACTTGGATGATAACAATGCGAAATGTCTTCATCATCTGAATGCGTGCTGAGATGTGTTTGCCGGTCTACCAAACTATGTTGCAGTCATGTCTTCCTCACCCTAGCTCCCGCTCTCAGCCATTCAACTCTCCTCTTCCTATCAAAGCTAGGAGCCTGGAGGTGGAAATTGTCAATTTAGAAGCACAGAAGGACAAGGCGACAACCTCATGCATGAATCGTTGATATACGTGTATGGTACAACAAGTACATCATAGACTAGATGTAGGTAGGTAGTCAAATGACACCATATCTATCAAGCATAAAATTGACGCTGATAACACAACAATGAATGATATATATTTCTCAGGGGGACGGCTTTTTGTAGGCGACTGAGATGTTGGCAAGGACGATACGCGAAAGGAGATTGTAGATTGTTTAATGTAGTTGCTCTTGTTCAGGACGAAGTTGCATACATCAGGACTTACCGTGTCCATGGCTTACAAGGAAGCAATGATCCAGTATACAGGGCGACACCACACACCACAGTAAGGACATAATACACCAGGTATCCCCCGAAAAGGTTTCTCTCTATGGACAGAGAAAACAGAGAAGCTGCAGCTCCGGGTCCAACAGCTCTCATCAAGCTCACAGTCATCTGGTGCGGACAAGATCAACTATGAGAACTGTCATCTGTAGAAAATGAACCTGACCTGACTTAGACCATTCGTGGCACCAAGCGACGCACGATTTGGGGCCGCGGCAGCGATAAATATGAATATCGCGCCTATTACTTCCGATGACCAATCGATGTGAGGAAATTTAGAATTGGCCCTTACCAAATGAAAAACTCATTCCGATTGAAAGCAGCGTTTGCGTTCCAACCAAAATCCATACATACAGCCCTGCGCCACCCCACCTCGTCATCTGACTTATCAGAGGGAACACCAGAAACGACGGGACTGTACACCATATCCCCGCCATAAATGTAGTCTTGGTGCCAATAGCATCGTGTATTCTTGCAAAGAAAAACATCTGAAAGATACCATTCAGGATCCCATATGCAGAAAGAATCTGGCCGATAACAGAGGGAGGGAGACCAAGCCCACCAAGGGAGGTTGGTGTTGAGAGAAAAAGAGGTTGGATGGTTCTGAAGGCAACTTCAAGCAATGCAAAGAAGGCATAGTTGCCTGCGGAGATGAGAATCCGCGGGGTGAGAAGAGAAAGGAAGGGAAGAGGCTTCTCTTCCTCAGTTAAGGGAACATCCTCGCATTCTATGCTCTGTGTTTCTGGAACTCGCCCTTTATCCCTGTTATGGCATCGAAATTTTAAAAGGGAAGAAATTGAGGATGGTGACTTGTGTGTGTCCTTCAGGAAAAGAAGTGAGATGACCCATATGAGTGCCGAATAAGCCGCTGTGATTGCACAAGGTAGGAGATATGGGTATTCCTTCAAAAGCTTGCTTCCTCCAAAGAGGGACGGGAATTGTAGAACCGGGTTGGAGAGAACACCTCCAATGATTGGACCAAACTAAGCAAGTACAAAATGCATTTTGTTAGCTTTGATGCGGTCTTTGAGAGGGAAGCTACTCACAGATCCGCCAGTGGACCATGCGATCGGAAGGTACGCATATGCCTATGAAAAGAAAAAAAGTTCAAATAGCTGTATACTTACACAACTCGGGAAACGAATAGGACGCACTTGTGCGATGTTCGTTGAATCAGTCAATTCGGCCATCATGCTGTGAGAAAGACGGCAGTTAGACCACACCATGTTCAGCTTTTAAGTTTGCACAAATACGACAAACAACCTTTTGATTATACCGACGTTGCCGTCTTATACTTCATCAGTCACCAGCCAAACTCAGAACAAGAACGAGCCACACACTCAAAGCGCCAGAGATGCAGCGACTTGTTGGGTACCGGATTTAGTACAGTGATAAAGTCCGTTTACAAATGACAGAGAACCAACGGACCTCAAAACCAAAGTCCAAAAAGTTTTCGAAAATCCAAACGAAACCATCGAAATCGTCAGGCCGAAAAGTCCAATGAGCACAACGGGTTTGCGTCCTATGTGGTCTGACATCCGGCTCCAGTGAAGGACGGTGCTTGCTTGTGCTAAGAAGAAGAGCGAGTGCTGTTTGAACAGGAAATGTCCTCTGTTACACAGAAGAGATCTATGGATAGAATGACGCACTAAAAGCCCGACATAGTACCCGACTTGAATTTCGTTCCCATTCGTCACACCGATGTCTCTTATGAGCTGCATTACGAGTTTCAGAGGACGTCGTAGATCCAGGAGTTAGATACAAGTGAAGTGAGAAAGCCAACGTACTTGTGGTGCAAAAGGCGCTATAACCTGGAGCGTCAATGGTTCCGAAACTTGCAGAAGCATGACAATTGACAACTGTCCCCAAGGGAGCGGGGTGCGGTTGTGTTTTTGTCTCTGTTTCTGGGCGGGAGGATGGAGAAGAGGTGTTTCCTCGTCCGCACCAGGTGTGCTCAGGTTGGGCATCGGATTCAAGAGAAGTGAGGCGAGCGAGGTTGAGTTTTCTGAGCCGGGTACGATCTTTGTACTACACAGAAAGGTTTACGTACAATGCGAAATTTCGTATCTTACCCATGATTCGATGGTGTGCAGGGTCTTTGTTCGGCCGAGGTAGTTAGTGGTTTTGAATATATTCCACGACAAGCTTCTCGTCCGTTACAACAGCCTCATTGTGATGTATCCTTGAAATTCAGTAATCGCTTTTGAATTCAGAAGGACTTATCCATGTCTTCAATTCTGAGTGGGAGCTGGTCGCACAAAAACTCGATCTTGGAGACACATGGATAAGGCTTGCAGCTTGCGATGTCGACTGAGTTTGAGAAGTTGTCCGTTTTTAGTAATAGGTGGGGTCCAGATAGTAGCCTTTATGATAGCAAGATGACAAGCTTGTCCATTAGTACTACACACGAAGATTTAAGGGGATTTTTTCAACCCAACTGGAGAAGTCCGAAAGCACGTGGAGGACTCGGAAGAATTTTAAACAATCTATTGAGTATCTATTGTGGTCCTGCTGGAACTATCAGTTTGTCGCGCGGACAAGCGTATGTACTTATCTAGGCGGAGTTCCTATCCTTGCTCAGTCGAGAATTGATAGGTCTATGGTTACTCAAATTTGCCGAGACTAACTTCAAGCTTCAGCAATAACGTTGTTTGCGTCCTTCCATATCATGGCCAATAGTGTCCATGATCGGTCCGTCAAATCTTTACCTCGACGCCGTCGGGGAGGCCTACCGAGAACTGACTGAGTACTGGCGACTCATCTTTTGGCCGAGTTCTTGGATTCTCACTGCCTGCATTCAGACCTAGTATTCTTCACGCCTAACGACTCGGAAACGTTCTCAAAAGTCGTAACAAATGTTTCATACCCACGTTTCCCGGCTTACGTACAGTGGCACGCGGGCCAGCAAACGTCGCCAACGAAATAACGTGAAGGGGTGGAGATGCCTTTCTCGCAGAGGTTCCAGAACCTCGCGTTCAGGAACGATCTTTCGTGAGTACCTCTATAAAGACATACCGACCCACCACGAGGACCCTTGTCAGTTTCAGAATCAATACAATACTCTCCAGACCCTTTCATGCATACGTCGTCTTTTGACGACATGACATAGAGTGACACGGGAACCACGTTGCAATGAAATGAAGGGCAGAGCATAAAATGTAATGGAATGGAGGGGGGAGCATAAAATGATTGGTATGATGCCTCTGATGAAGAGCTCGCTGATGTAAAGAGTGATCATATCATTTGCGAAAAAATCTGAACACAAAATCTTTAGAAAACGTGGCTCAGACTACCTGCTACGTCCTAACGCGTGTTCACCTCACCCAAGTTTTGCTTCCTTAGATCGGAGGCCTATATTTTGGATAGTTTCGGAAAGTATGATAGAATTGGCATTGGCATCGCTCATTGATCCTTCTTCACTCCTCTCTCGAACGACTTGTCGAAACTTGTGAGTCCTCGAATTACACCCTCAAGCCTGGCTGTCTCCCGAGGTTTCTGGGCGAGTAAACCAGTCGCACGACAAAAGCAACATATGCCCTATCCACAACGGCAACAAGAGCCCGCTCTGTGTCCCTTAACCATTGCTATGCACCACCTGCCTTGCGCCCCTCAACCCACCGCGCCCCAAATAGACCCTTCAACATCCCCTCCACATCCACCAGCAATTCTCTCCCCTTGCCCTGCGCATGCTCTCTTGGACACCGAGTCCACCCTGACTCTTGCGCCCACGCCCGTTCCCTATCAGACGCGAGAAACCACTCGTAGAAGTACCAGTCTCCGCAAGGCTTTGTCCAGAGGAAGGGGAGGGCGTGCGTGATGCGCGTGAGGAGGGAGGAGAATGTGGATATATGTATGGGGATTGGGGGTTCCTCTGAGGTTGTACGTAGAGGGGAAGGAGGGGGAGGCAACAGCCCCGCACGAGAGGGTACGAGCACGCCCAGGAACTTATCCGGGTACCGGAAAAGCATGGCGTTGATCAACGTCTGATCTTTGCCGACGAAATGGAATGGTGTGTGATTTGTGGATAGCAAAGACGATAACCATTGTAGGAATCGCCCGTGCGGGGGAGAGGTATTGATGTACCAGTCGTGTGTCTGATAGAACGTTTTGGAATACCATGATATTCCGCGTGGTGTAGACCCGAAAAAGGAGCCTAAAGGGAGGAGAATGTTAGAGGAAGTTAAGGAAGGGAAAGGCCGGTTGTGACAGCATCCCTATGTCCATGACATTCACAAGACAGTGGGCGCGTTTTCAATCATATTTTGATGGGTGATGAAATCATCTCGCAACGGGGGCCACAAATCACTCGGAAATGTCTCCGTACACCGCAGTGCGGACATCATTCGACAAACACAATATGCGCAGTGTACTGGAGAAGTCACAAGGGCGAAAACCATGCTTACCTTCACTCAAGTCCATATCCACAGGCCCCATCTCGAAGCGCCACGAGTACTCCTTTATGCCAGGGACGCCATACAGCGGGATCAATACCTTGTCCTTATTTGAATTCGCAAACACTTGTTCCACCCTTCTTGGATCAGGCCAGGATCGAAAGGGATGAGGATCACGGAACGAGCCCGCGTCGACCCAAAACGCGTAGTCATATTCGAAGTGTGAGAGAGCGCGCAGTGCGTGATCGAGGAGCCATGGTTTGGCGTTCCATACGGCGTATAATTCGGGGTTGTGGATCGCGCGCTCACGATCCCAGGCGTGCATTGCGTGGTATTTGGAGATGTAAGGGGCGAGAGGAGGTATGGAGAAAGGGGAGGTATAGGTTGTGTTTATGGTGAGTTTTCTGTTTGCGACCGCTGGGGTGGATGAGTAGCGATGGAGGGAAGACACAAGCGATGCAAGCTCGGGGATGGTGTAGAAATACACATCAGATTGTACACCGTCGGGCCCAAGGAAGTTTGTGAGCCAGGAAATGTACTCGTCGTGTGTGTGTTTGGCGTCAGTAAGTGGGAAGAACGCAGAGACAAGGAGTATCCGTGGAGGTGCTGTTGACAGAAGGTCTTCGGATATACTTAATATCTTTAATGGCTCGACTGGATGGGCGAACAGCGGCCACGTTGCAAACCTGAGGCACACCAGCACAATGACACACAACACGATTGCCGGGAGGAGTCGCAGTCTAACTCTGCGATTTCGTCGCGGGAGGGGAAGAGGCAGGATGGACCTTGCGTCATCTTGGACATCCCGGAACGGGAGTAAAACGAACATCTGGGAAAAGAAAGGGAAGAATGTTAACGATGCGGAAGTGTCAGACTCATTTGTAATCTTCTTTCATGCACGGCCCAGTATCAATATGTTTCACACGGAAACATGAACTAAAGCAAACGTCGTCATCTATGCTCAGTAGTTCTAAAAATAGCTTCATACGCTTCCTCCTGGAATTAGCCCTATAACAGCGCCAGGCCGTGGGAACGTAACACTACGGAGTGCACCGTGTTTCTCGTTCATGTCAACCCAATCAAGTAGTTAGCCCGAGTGTTCATTCGAGTAAGATAGAATCGAAATGTAGATGAACACCAGGTTCACGGTGTCTATCACCGTGCGCAGTCTCCCATCTCCTGATTGATGTGGAATGACACACATACCAGTACATGTCCAACCGAATATACCAATACGTGCAATCTCCGAGATGGGACCGATCTTGCCGCCGCCCCTATGCCCGAGTACCAAGCGTGAGAGAGCCCAGGAGCCGGGAAAAGGTGGCTACCCAGAGTGATGGCCCAAGAAGAAAATTATTGGCTCCTGCTGCAGTTTTTGCACGATGGCCACGATATCTGAGTTTCGAATAATACATATTCAATGATTATGTAATTACTTTTCCCTTGACTTTATACAAACATAGTTGGTAGAAACACTGTAATGTGGCAACAAGTGACAAAAACAAACGTAACATAAGGCAAGTGATTGTACGGGCATGGGCGGCGTTGGGGCGGCGTCCTCCAAGCGTCCTCGATATCAAAGACGCAGATCAAGCCCTAAATCATGGTTGACATGCAACATGCTGATGTTTCCTTCAAGATGTGATCTACTATCGGCAACCACCAAAGTATGTCGCCCTTCAGCAGCTACCCGTTGACCAAACTCGATTCTGCAGGAATATCTGCAGTCAACTGCGAACAAGGTTACTACGATTATATCGTTGTTGGTGGTGCGTTCAACCCGGTCCCCAACGTGGGAAAATCAGTCGCGAACTATTTGCAGGTGGAACTGCGGGCTGCGTCTTGGCCAGTCGGCTCAGTGAAGATCCGAACGTTAAGGTCCTTCTCTTAGAACGAGGGGATGCTCGTCGAGGCTGGGCAACGAAGGTACCTCTCCTTTCCACTAACTTCCTCGGTGACGAAGATGCCGCATACACCTGGCCTTCTACACCTTTGGCACACTTGACCGACAATCGCAGCTTGACCATGGTGACTGGGAAGGGTCTCGGAGGCGGTTCGTCAATCAATAGCATGGCTTACACCCGAGGATATCCTCAGGACTACGATTTATGGAGCGACAGCGGCCGTAAAGGATGGAGTTACAAGGAAATTGAAGGCTACTTCAAGAAATCTGAAACGTTTGCGAGCACTCCTGACAGAAAGCATCATGGAACACACGGTGACTGCCTCAGGCTCGATTCTCCTGCCATCCAGTCGCTGACTTTTACCGCAGGTGAATGGACCGTACGTGATACCGGCGACCTCTACTTCCCATCTGCACGAGGGTAAATACATGTTGTATCTCCTGGAGTGTAAAGGCCTTATTGTCCCCATTTTAGCTGTGTCGAGGCCTGTATTTCCCTTGGCCTGCCTTATAGCCCGGATATTAACGACCCAGAGACCCCCCTGAATGTTTGTGGGAAGCTGGACTTCACAATTGACCTCAGTAGCCATCGTAATTCTACCTTCCATGCCTTTTTACCGCCAAAGGTTGCTTCAGAACGAAAGTCGCATCTATGCATCTGCACAGGAGCAGCGGTGACAGCGTTGAGCGTGGAAAGCGATGAGAATCATCCTTCTTCTGTCAGAGAAGTGAGCTTCCGCGCCACCGCTGGCGAAGATAAAAGGATATATTATGCTCGTGCTCGCCGCGAGGTGATTTTGTGTGCCGGTGCAATCGCAAATCCTCAGATCTTACTCCTCAGGTATGAAGAGTGATTATTCTCATGACCTACTGCGGACTGAACGCATACAGCGGCATAGGACCACGACACAAAGTCAAACAACCCCTGAAGAAAGAACTGGCCGGAGTCGGGCAAAGCCTGGTATGTGTTCGAATTATATTCAGTCGAGAAGAGAATTCATCGAAGGTTTCAACGACTTTAATGCAGCAGGACCACATTTCGACAGGGATCATCTACAGTGTACCTCTAGAGCAATCTCTTCATGTCGTCCAGAAGAGTCCTCTGAGAGCAGTCCTTGAGTTATTCCGCTACATTGCCTTCGGCGAAGGTCTCTTCCTGTCTCCAGTCACACAGCTTTCAATCCTTGTACACTCGGCCCAGATCGACGACTCGGGTCATTTTATTCCCAATCAGTTAGCTGATGCACCAAAGCTCCCGGACCTCGAGATCCAGCCTATCCACTGGAACATCTCCGAGCCTCCCATCCCACATAGCGAGGGTGCATTGTCGCTCATGGTCGTCTTGATGAGGCCTGCCTCTCGTGGCACTATTTCCCTTGCATCTGAGAATCCTCTCGAACGCCCAGCGTGCGATCTTGGCTACTTCAGTGATCCTGCTGACTATGCCGTGATGCGGAAGGGTATAAAACTGGCCAAAAGGATCGGCGAGAAGATGCGTGAGCACGGCGTGAAAATGACAGACATGTATATGCCCGTCAGCGAGTCAGATGCTCATTTAGATGCGTTTGTTCGAGAATTTACCAGGACCAACTATCACTATGCTTCTACGTGTCGCATGGGGCCGGAAAATGATACCCATCCTGGAGTTGTCGACGACGAGCTGCGAGTGCATGGAATCTCAAACCTGAGGATTGCGGATTGTAGTATCATACCTATCATGATTTCTGCCCACCCACAAGCTCCAGCTGTGATGATCGCAGAGAAGTGTGCGGACATGATTAAGGCAACTTACCAAGTTCGTACTTGAATCCCAAGATATAATGTATATCATCGGGCGAGGCGACTTCGTTTATGATGGTACGAAACCATGTGGTAACGTGGTGCAATATACTATATAATGGTATTGCCCCAACTTTTCACTGAAGGAACACCCGAACGACCGCAAAGCCCGCTGGTCAACTCGTACGACGCTATGACCGAGCTGTCGGACACATGGGCTGACAATGACACGAAACCGCTGTGCTCATTCGTCTATGTACCCTGATAGATAGGCTGTGCGAATGAGAGATTTACAGACACGTAAGATCAGACACCCCCCACGCCGCGAGGACGGAGCAAGGCGCACACCACACGGTAGATAGATTAAGAAAGCATTTTCATGTCATTGTTTGACCTAGAGAAAGTTATTATACACGTCGTGTCCATTCTCATTACCATTGTTAATCGAGATTGAAACCAAATGTACATTGAACGCTTCTTCTTCTTAAAACTGGGAAAACAGAGGTCCAGAATTACACAGATAGAGAGAGAAGTTGCAGCGAAGACCGAAACGAGTACAGAGAACCGAGACACAGTCGAGGGATCAGACGAAGAAAAGCGTGAGAGGGTTCACCAAGGCCTTAGGTTTCATTGCAATGAGATGAGACGGAAGAGGAACGGACTTGAACGGCGATCCAACGAACAAGACACGTCCATGCACCAACGACAGCGAAAACGAAGTTAAAAAACGAGAGAAAGAACAGCGCAATCAAGGTGAGATGGCGATGATTCGCACTAGACAGACGAGAACTGCAGAGAAGGACTAGGGCATAGTGGATATGAAGACGCCGCAGGAGATGACGCTGGCCTCGACGTTGAAAGCAAATGTTTATCCTCAAGTTGCACGGGTCGTGCGGTAAAACTCAGCATACTTAAACCTCCTTCTTATCTGGTCTAGGAGGGAACAGCTGTTGCCAGTCACACCGCCCCTGTTTCATCCAGAACGGACCTGGCCAACGATGCGAGCGTTGCCATTCACTGTCACATGCCAGACGAGGGCGCCCGAGTCTCCCTTCGCAGAGCACAGATAAGACTTCGACGGCAGTCTTACCGCCTGAGTTATACTTAGACCGAGTCCGACGGACTCGATGCCGACTTGGTTCCGAGTGAACGAAACAACGCCGACATGGCGTCCGACGGTGCGGTTGCAGCGCTGCCGTCCTTGCCTGCCATAAGACGGCGCTGGCCTTCGCTGTCGAACTCTGCAGGGTGCGCGAGGTCCTCCTCCGTGACGCATGCGGTGCTTCGTCTGAGTGAAAAGCTCGAACATGGTTGTACCACCACCGGTAGATAGAACATGTCTAGAAGGTCCGGAAGATTGTACTTAAGATCATGGATGATAAGGGCTGTTTTCACCAGACGAAGACGTACCACGATCTCGGTCCTCGAAATCGGCAATATCGATCTGGCGTTGTTTCTCCTTGATCACTCTTGCGTTTACGCCTTCTGCCTCTCGTTCGCCTGTAGTACAGACATATGACGACGGGACCGAAGTCCTCTCTCAGGATGAGGAGGCGAATACGGTCTACGGACGACCAGTAGGTCTTGTAAATCCGGGGACCAACTGTGGGCAGGGATTTGAATATTCCGCGGAACTAATTGACGAAGATGGTCTTCCGACGGGTCGGGCGGAACAAGGTCTGAGTGGTCGGCGTCCCCAGCATGCCGCGACATTGTTGCAGCCGTGCACGAACGTGAATGAGATAATCACGTCGCTAGTGCAGTTGCATAGTTGATACTGGAGATTAAAGATATTCGATATTGAAGAGTGAGAGTTCATGAAGGTTACTTAGTATGTGTGATGTGTGGTATGGACAGGGTTAGAAGGCGGTCAACAGCTCTGGGTGCTCTCTCATAAACTGGGCGCCTGTGTAACCTCGTCGGTTATACCTATACGGGAGATGGCAAGGAAAAGGACGAGTAAAACAAATCATTCGCCTATGCCTAGAAGACCCGCTTTTTCCAGTTGGGCTTTGGTGGTTGGCAAAGCTTCGGAAGTTCAAAGTCGAATAGACGAGAAAACAGGACTCACTGGGAGGATTCATAATAATGAATTGTGGACAACAACAAGTCAAGTGAAGAGCCTCCTCTTAAATTTTCCGGGGAGTCAAACGGGTGTGATTTGAACTCCGACTAAGTTGTGGCGACGAGGGTTTCTCGATATCACGACCCATCATTACATAAGGATGCGCGAATTTTTTGTCTAAGTTACCAGATCCACTGGACTTGATGCTGGTGTATAGAGTGCATACATAAACAATGACGTGGACCTGCAGGGGTTGAGCGGATGAATCATGTGGTCCTTTCTAATTTATGCCTACCATAAGTGCTCGAGGGCCCCGCATCTGTGTGGCTGGTGTATTGGAGGGCTCCTATATTCGGGCATAGATTGTGTCCGTGGACAGCCTGCTTTTTCTCTCGCAATAATGAGATATTACTATTTATTCGCAGTGCCAAAGAAAGGTAATACCCAACTCTTCAACCTCCAACGCAAGAGGTTGGCACCATAAATCACTGTAGATTGCCCTAGGTACAGCCACTCCAACTCCAGAGGTTCCTGACAACAAGTACTCGCAAAGGAAGTTATTTTTTTTGCCTCTGAGCCGCATTGCCTCTGCATGTCATATTGACATACATGTAGTTATATGGTGTCTAACAGGCTCACCGGCCCGGGCGCTTCGCGCCATTCCACAACAACATCCTCAACTCCATGCTTCGACAGGAGGGCAAGGATCTCTGCAGAGACCTCGTGGGCGGTGTCAGCAGAGGTAGAACCCGGAATGACACCGATCTATGTGACGACGGGACCGACACTCCCTATTGTGTCCTCTCCATGTGCGTAGGTAAAGAAGCGGGCAGGGTCAATGCACGACCAGTTAATCTTGCGAGCCTGAATCAGGTCACAAATCTGGGGACTGACAGTGTCCCATACGTCATTGAGAGAGGTGTTGAAGACTCCCCGAGTGGACTTGACTGGGATGGTGGTGCCATCGGGCCTGGGGAAGGGTGTAGAGTGGAAGTCTGAACGGTAGATGAGTTCCGGGTGATCGTCGTTCGCGGAAATGCCGTTATAGTATGACGTTCTCTCATACTCGTCGGGGCTGTGCACGGATACAGCGGTGACGGAGGGTTTGACTGCAGGAGTCTCATCGCGTAAGGCCGGGGAGCCGCGCACGTGACTGGAGGGCGAGCTGGAGGCCTCGGCTAGTCTGTTATGGCGGTTAATACACTGGAGAGCGGAGAGAGAGAGGTCTGGACGCAAAGTGGGTAAGTTTTGTATTAACAAAATTAGTAAAAGACTTGCTGAGCAGATCCGGGTGTTCTCTCATAGTCTTGATCGCCTGTGTAGCCTCATCGGACACCCCTATAGTAAGAGAGACGATGAGGGGAAGGGCGAGTGAAAGCAAGGGTCTTGCCTTCGCCGAGGAGACCCGCTCTTTTGAGTTGAGCGTCCGTGTATGGAAAAGTTTTAGCTTTAGCTTTAGCTGTAGAAAGGTAAGCGTTGAATAAACGTAAGCCCAGGACTCACCAGGAGGACCATGATGGTAGAGGCATTCTGCGACTGAGGTTCAGGATTGATTGTCTGTTTAGCCGATTGTACGTATACCTACCAAGTTTCTTAAAGAAATGTAGTCCTATAAATGTAGTCCTATAACCTATATCGGTTTTTTTCTTACACTGGGAGAAACGTCCGTTGTAAAGGGGGGGGGGAAGCGTCCATACGCAGTTGAGAGTAGATCTCAGGTTGTCATGTTCTCCAGCTGTCCTCTGACCAAACACCAAACACTACAGCATCATCAGGATCGGACCATCTGCCGAGTGGCTCACAAACCAAGTACCAGTCAGTCTAGAACCGTCTTCCATCACCCAAAGGTATCTCGACAACGGAGAACGATGACTCGAAATCCGGAAATCGATGTAAGTCAAAAGTTAGTCTCAACCTGTTATGAACGACCCTATCTCTCTCTCTCTCTCTCAACACTCACGCATACATTCTTAAAGGTCATTTGCGAATAATCGATCGACAACTGAATGGCAAAAATCAAAAATATCATCTCAACCCCCCATCTTAAGGTTGCACAGAACCAAAGCCCTGTGGGCAGTTCTGACCGATGCTTGCAGAACCGCTGCGGATGTAACATATTTTAGCCGGAATGCACTCGCCCGTGCAAGACGTAGATTGAACGGAACTTTTCCCCTGAAAAGTGTTAAATGCCTAGGCAAGTATCAAGCCCACTCAGAATTTGTGCGAAGAACGTGTGCGAGCTTACGGTCACGAGAGACGAGTCAGCCTCCATGGCTACATAGTTCTTGGATGAGTACAAATCATGGTGAATAAAAAATAGTGATGGCTGACCTTCCGTAACGAGATGCCACCAGGTGGCATTCAATGGGTCGTTGTCCGTCCACGAAGTAATCGTTTTTCCGTATGTTTGACGTGTGTTGTACTCGTATTCATAAACTGGGCCAAAGGTAACCTGAGCATCAAGATCGGGGAAAGAGCTGACATCACTCTTCCATCTGTCACGCAAATATTAGCCAAAGACCATAGCATAATAGCGGAAAGACGGAACGTATGGGCGTCCATGATATCGAAGGTCTACAAGTATTATCTCTCTTGAGTGTTTTCAAGGACAAATCATACTGAATCTGACGAACGTACAGCAGAGTCGACTTCATAAACTCTAAAGCCAGAGTTCAAGTTCGTGAGTGGGGTGACCGAAGGGCCGATCTGAGGTTTTCGTTGAGATCGACATTGGATAAGAAAGGACTTCCCTCGTACCCAAGCCAAAGTTTGTGCTGTCTCAGCACTCATTACCGTGCCATTATTTGCGTAGAAGATCTGTAACCTGGCATCACTCAAGGATGCCATTGAACCTTTTGAATACTCACAGACAGCTGATCCTCGTGAGTGCTTCACGTTGAAAGCTAGTTGAGTGAAGGAGCAAATACAGGCATATTCATACTTACTGCCCAAAGAAAATGTCTGTTGAACATGTGAGATGAGACACAAACGTAGAAAAGAAACAAGTGAACATACTGGCAATGACATGAGGTGAATAACGGTCCACTCTGTCAACAGATCAGGATTGACTTCATGCGACTTTGCAAAGTTCTGACATCTGATAGACTGGAGGACTCTGATTAGATAGTGTAGAATGTGAGAGCGAAAGACTGACAGAGATTGGTGGGATTCTTCAGAGGGTTTCCTCCGTCCCAGCCCGAAAGTACGTGTCCGATTATCCAGACTAGATCGAATAAGATAGGCTGTGTTACGTCCCAAAGTATTTATTTTAGCCCCACCTCGATCTCCTGCATCTTCGGCATTTTGTAGCTCATCGGTCAGGAACCGGAGCATGCCCGAAACGTCAGGGTTGGTCATGTTGATATAATTGAAGTAATTGGTACTGCACAGATCCTAAATTTTGGCTATGACCATGATATTATCACAGATTCACACACCGATACCCTGAAGGTTTGTTTTCGTGAATTCAACAGCAAAAGTGACATAAGCAAGAGACATACACATATCGGTATTGAGGGAGATTACCCGTAGTCCGTCCATTCGCTTGACCATGTAACCCGCATAATGTTTTTTGGCCAGTTGAACTGCGGCTTCAGGAAGCCATTGCTCGTGTTTCCACAGCTCAGCTACATGATCATAGTTCCTTTACTTGCGATTAGACTCGTTGATAGCAATATTCAAGGAAGTGAATATTACCAGCTAAATTGTTTCGCAAGATGACCACCTAGAGAAGAGGGAGCATCCTGCGCCCTTGACACCACGGCCTTAACGGATCATCAAACGCGTCTTTGAAGCGTACATACTGGTCATAGGTGTCATGATTGCCCAGAGCGGCGTAAACAGGACCTGTACCAAGCATACGCCTGAAAAGGTCATACAGTATTGTCTGAAATCAATTTCTCATGAGAAATCCAAGAATGACTACAAAGCATTGGATTGGCCGACCTCAGCATACTCAACATACTCTCTGTCATGGGACGAAAACATCATTGTCGTACTTCGTCTAACATTCTATCAACATACCTTGAAAGTTGGTTTTCCCGATCATGAGATACTAGGTCGCCAGTATAGATCGTCCATGCAAAGCCAGTATCCTTGGTATCTGTAAGAGCAGGGATCGCCTGGAGTGCTGCCATGCTGAGTGCCATTGGCGTATCACTAGAAACAAAGTAAGTAACCAGACTTTGTTACAAGAGGACAGAAAACGCATTACCAGAGAAAAGCGCCGTATCGCGGTGCAGGGAACAAAGTTTCGTTCAAGCTTGCTGAGTTGAACACGTTTTTGCGGCAGCAGGTTGATCCGGTACAATTTGCTTCTGCGCCAGTAGCATATCCTGAAGAATTATCAGGGAGACCTAATCAATCTTTTTTACGCCATGTTACTGTTTACGCACTCGGATCAATGTGGAAGTCTGAGATGTGCAAAACCTTGACTCTCTTTCCGCTTGGCGTCTTCTTATTGGGACCCTTCGGCTTCGGCTTCTTGAACCAATTCGTTAGATCCAAGGGAGCCGTAGCAGGGGCTGGGCAGAGTCCAAGAAAGTTCGAACAAAACCCCTTCAAATCCCCGTTGAATACTATTATACGCGAATGGTTTATTGCACGAACCTGTCCGTCGTACCCACCCGCGTCCATATTTGCAGCGACTTGGGTGATAACAGATCCAAGACTTAGTCGACCCATGGTGGCCTCGCATGTGGTTGAAATCTTCAAGGTATTGCAGATGTCGACTACAACGTCAGGACCTTGTTTAGGAGCCGCTAGGGCAACGAATTTCAAGACTTCAAGCATAGCCAAGCAGCGGGCACAGCTGTCGTTTGCAAAGACGGAGTTGTTGTTGATTGAACCGATCTGCTGAACAGCTTGATTACGGATTTTGCTTGGCGAGGCGACTGGTGGTAGGATGTGTCGGTCGGCAGTATCCTGTAGAGGGAGTGCATCAGGGTCTGTGAGGGAGAGCGGATACACTTCGTGCTAAATAAGTTGCATCAGAAGATAATAGCATATTTAGACCAACGACGCAATGATACGCAACAGTGACCGGATCAGAGACGACTGGCTGAACTTGTGCTGATGTGGCAGTGGGGTTGTTGTAATACTTCGTAAAAACTGAGGTGGGAAACACGCCGGGAGCCGTAAAGTTCTGAGGGACAATCAATGACCCCATCGCAAGCTGAGCAGCTTGAAGTGCCGAGGCCGAAAGAGCCCAAGCAGTCCAATACATCTTCGGAGATAAGGTGCAAGAAGAGTGGTTGAATATCATGTCAGTCAAGACCTTTTATTGTATGTACTGATAGAAGTCCCATGCGGTACGTGGCCATGTGAGACTATACAGTTTATTTGACGAGGTGTTTGGAGATAGAACGCCATGAGGATTAGCAATCTATTGGCTTCTACCCACGTTCGTCAATCAAAAATTACTTTGAAAGAGAGAAATTACTCACTAGATTACTGGGAAGACATAGAACTATGGCCCAACACTATGAACTCCAAACTTCAATGGGAACTTTTCGTGAAGAGAAAAAGCTACTGGCTAAGCGTTTGTAACACTGAGGATGCATAGGACATACAAAGTGGACCTAACCGGGATAAGTAAGTAATTCCGGTGGCAAGGGAAGAAGTTCGTACTCGTGTGCACACAAAACACTGGTAGGACTTCCCAGAACTCAAGGTCACTCAGCTTTCTGTATTGGTAAAAACCAACAAGAACCGAGGACTTGTGGACGGTACAGCTTGACTGTGACTAGCTGTTATGTGGATCAGAGCGATACATGATACTTCTATAATGCAAATGTGTAGTGGCTGGGGCTATGGAATGACCTGGCAAGTTTCTAGAGCCTAGTCCATTCTGGGTAAAACGGGTCACAGAGAGTCACGTAGTTTGTTCTAACTTAATGGCACAGGATAGTCCAACCGGTGTGCAATTCCGACTCCGTGTTCCATTTCAGGCAGACAAGATGATTTGGTGCTTTAGAAAGTGATTCGTTGATAGGCGTGATTTTTAGAAAACTATTGCTACAATAGGACACTTCGTACTCGTGACAATACAAAGTTCAACGTTCAACCCTTTCGAGCCCGGCGCTCGCAGGCTCAATACAGAATGCATGAGAGACTCCTTGAAATGAAGGTCCGTATGAAGGTCCGTATGAATGCCAACTGAAGTCCTTTACACGGTGAACGCTATTGACCCAGCAACTTCTTCGCAACCATGTGACCTTCGGAGGATGCCGAGGGTGGGATTTTTTCAACATCACTGCACTGGCAGAGATTTTTGAGATTTAAGGCCCGTCCCATTTAGGGGGGGGTTATTTATTTCAGCGCCGAGTACATGGGAATTGTATAAGGGCGCTACAGTATTGTGCTAAGTGCCGACCGGCTATCAACCGGAACCCCAAGCTTAACCTCAGCCCATATCTGCCGTTAACGTTCCATCCCATCTCCTTTTGACTATTGCGCTCGTCACTGCTGAGCAGTCGGTGATCTGCGAGGCCCACGAACTCTAAACCCCGAACCATCCCGGTGCCGGCATACTCCCGATTCCGTATTCTTGCTTCGAGCCGAAGGCCCCAAGGCCTGTGGGGTTCCTCTCGCCTATCAGTATGATGTATTACAGAATGAGAGTTCTTTTTTCATGACGCGTCAACGCGTTAACTTCTTGAAAAGTTCTCTCGCTGCCTAGATGGACCCTCCCACTTATCAGAAATGTGGCAAGTGTCGGCATATGCTATTGGTGGACCCATCAAATTTCAATCTAATGGCCGATAATCGGTTCTCAAAAACGTGTTCCTCATGCTTGAAACAGCAGCAGCGTGCTGACAGACAGCGTACTGCAGCAAATAAAGAGAACAGGGCACCAGATGAGAACACTGACACCGATGGGATGATATTCGACTGTATGAAAGGACAGGCAGGAAACGCGAAACTACATGGGCAGAGGGGAGACCGAAGTCAGAAAAGC
>JAGGAQ010000066.1:0-61088 GCA_017657225.1 Termitomyces sp. T69sscA
TGTGTTTGTACACGGTGAATAGCCGTAAGGTGGATTCGCCCAGTAGACTGAGCCCCCGAGGTCAGCGGAACCTGACAGGGACCGCTTGCCAAACCAAGTCAGGATTCCAACACCAGGGGAGTGCTGGGTGCTGCCGGGGCCAGTGCTGATGTGGCAGCTGCAGTTGGGGAAGTGTTGAAGATATCTGGGGCCAGCGCTGATGTGGCGGTCACAGACAGCATGATAGCTGGAGCCGGCGCTAATGTAGCGGTCACAGCAGTGATGGCTGGGGGGATGCCGGTGGTGGCAGTGGCTGGTGGCAGTGATGGGCAGTGATGGCCAAGGGTTGCAGAAGTGGTTGGCCGGGTAGCAGTCTAGGCCCAGGACAGTTGTGGGGGTGGGTTTGAGAGGGTTGGAGTCCCAGGGCCAGGCCTAAGTCCCAGGAGTCGGTAGCAGGTCATGACACAATCTAATTCTAAGCACTTCTTGCTGGAGATTTTCTGCCTCCTCTAATTTTCTCCTCATTCCAAGTGTTAGAGCAAGGTGTGACAATGCACAAACAGTTTCTGGATAACTATTTCCAAGTGTTTCTGTGCATAACCTGAGCACTTCTTTTTGGAGCCTTTCTGCCTCATCTAATTCTCTACTCCTTCTAAGTGTCACAGCAAGGTTAGACATAGCAACAATAGTGTTTGTATGACTAACTCCATATGTTTCTGTCCAAATCCTAAGCACCTCTTGCTGGAGCTTCTCTGCTTCCTTTAATTTCTCACTCCTTTCAAGTATTACACCAAGTTGAGACATAGCAGAAGTAGATTCTGGATCACTATTTCCAAACATTTCTATCCTAATCCTAAGCACTTTTTGCTGGAGGATTTCTGCTTCCTCTAATTTTCCACTCCTCTCATATGCTACAGCAAGTTGAAACATAGCAAGAATAGTGTTCAGATGACTGTTTCCCAACAATCCTTTATAGTGTTCAACTACCTGCTGCAGAAGCTTCTCTGCATCATTCCAAAAGTATGCAATGAAGAAAACCTTGGCCAGTTTCTCTACTAATTTTAGATTGTCATATTTATGGTCAAGGTGATTTATCATTGCTTGTACATGCAATACCCACTGAGCTGCATCACTGTATTGTAACTCTCCATCCACTAAACAATAAAATAATTGTTGTGCACATTTTTTAGCCTTGATTTGCTTTTCTTCTGATAACATCCTAAAAGCCCAGCTATGGACAAGTGAGTGAATCTCTAAAAGCACTACTTCTCCTCCTCTTATTTCTACCAATGAATAAGATCTGAGCATGTCAATTGCTTCTTCCACCAACTTGTCACTCCAATCTTTGTCATATGTTACAAATCTTTGAAGAAAGTCCTGTATTTCTTGTGTGTCCACTTCACAACTAAGGGATATATTTCTCCAAGCTCTTTTCAATATTGATACAGGTATATTAGAGTTGTGTAGCACACTAGACAACATGAGAATTGCCTTTGCTCTTTCATCCAACCTCTGATAACTCAAGTCCCAAGTAGCAAAAACAGAAAGTTGATAGTGATTTATCTGTTGCTTTTTTGCTTCTGCCATATATTTGGGCTTGTCTTTCTTATAGCTTTCAAGGTACTGCTTTACTTCTATATGTTCATTGTAAAGAAGATATCTCCCTGCTTGAACAATTGCTAATGCCACATAGCCCAATTCTTTGATAAGCTCATTTGCAGCTGCTTGTTCAGTTTTCGGTCTTTGACTAGCTTTATAAAACACTGCCAATGAATCTTCATTTGACATTTCTCTGACTTTATAATGATTCTCAGGTGCATATACTTTGGATGCTTCATTTCTGCTTGTTATGATAATATTTCCATGATTACAGGCTGGGAAAAATGCATTTGAATCTATATCAGGATCATCAGCATTATCAAAAATCATCAACCAGTTTTCTTTTTGGTGACAGAGCCATGTAAGAGCAGCAGCAGGTGTTTTATCAGTCAAGTTGGCACTTTGAGCAAGTAAAGTCAAAAACTGCTCAATTGATTCTTTAGAGCTAGAATTTATCATGTATATGGAAGAAAATCTAGTTAATGAAATTAGCCCATCACTTCTTACAAATAGAGCTATTTCATACCTGTTTCTAAATTTATGACAAAATTGCAGTGCAATTTGTGTCTTTCCAGTACCACCCAAACCATGCAACACACAACATTGTTGCACTTCATCTTTTAGGAAAGATTGATGAGGATCAAAGTACTTTTCAAGATGTAACAAAATATCTGTTCTGCCAGTGAATAGTGGAGATGGAGGAGGAACAATAGGAAGAAGAGCTTGTGCAAGTTCAGATGTTTGCTTGAGAAAGCTATTTGCAGACAAATTTCCACCTGCTAGTAAAGTCAGCATATATAAATAATAGACTTAATAAAGTTCAATAGCTCACTGAGAATATTAAGAGTAGTCTTTTGAGGACAAGTGTGAAGAGTATTTGTAAGACTCTTTAATTCCTGTCCAATGTTGTTCCTTTGTAAATAGGCCAGAGTATGTGTTTGAATTTCTCCTTGTTTATTCCATTCATCCACAGCCATCTTCTGAAGCCCTTGATGTACACTAAGTCTGTAAAATAGGCCAGATGTTTGCTTATAATACTTTGCAAGGTTCTCAGCTGAAGCTTCACAATCAGTAGCTATCTTCTGAAGAAGCTCCATCATTCTTCTGCCAGCAGCATTGTTGGGCTTCCAGGAGATATGCCCAGGATTTCCTGCTCCTAAACTGACCAAGCATGCTACTGGTTGAGAAGAACCAAAAGCCATTACAGCTTCTTCCAAAACAAGGGAAGTTGGATTGCTGTAACCCAGACTTGCCCCAACAAAGGTTTCAGTAACTCCACCAGAACTGATGGACACAGGCTGAAAAAGCTTAGGAGTAGCAGTGGTAGCACGAGCAGCTTGCACCACTGTACAATCGTAACCCTGATTGGCTTCCACTTCATAGGTTCTGAAGATCCGAGGTGTCATATTGGCAGAAGGAAGAGCCACCACAAAACTTTGCAACAATCACAGCATAAGTTGATAGGCAGGATATAAAAGTCATTTGAGTACCTTTTACAAAGAGAATCATTCTCTCGCAGCAAGAGATCCTCTGGTAATCCAGCAGATTGCAAAATGCCTCTCATTCCAGACTCAAAAACAGTTGCTTTGAATTTTGCACCCCAAAGACTCCATTTCTTGACATCAGAAAAAACATCCTTGCTGAATGAGACATACTTCTCGATAGCCATTTCAATAGGCATACGGAGTCGACCAAGCATCAATGCAATGACCCTGATATTTACGCCATTATTAAATAGTCAACTCAAAGGTGATGCTCAGTCACTTACCCTCCTGTTCCAGCTCCACCAATTATATCAAAATAATCACAAGGCTTAGGCAGAGATTTCAAGTTTTCCAAGCGCATAAGACGGAACATGATCTCCCGAAGAATAAGAAGCTCAGACAGACCACGTACACCACCGTCATCTGGATGCACATTCCATTATTGTTAGTAATCGTGACTCACAAGCCAAAAAAGCAAGCATACCTAAGGATAAAATCCTCAAACCGCGTTGTTTCTGGTTTGCGTTGATATTCTGCATGAGGGCGTCAGTCATGGAAGACGTACGGAAGAAAGAAAGCGTCTCCTCACTTCTGTTGACTCATGACAGAGTTGTCTCACGCTTGGACCGTGAAACGGCGCATACTTTATGCGACCGTGTGTTACTTATTGCAGGCTATTCTATCTCCCGACTGACGCTGACCTAGTTTTGTTGCGTATGAATAGTGCTACAGGATGTAAGAGACAACCTTATATTGTACCAAGTAAGTTCTTCAGGTGACTAGGACTGATACATGAGAGACCTACTTGAAGACTCTGAAGCTTTACTTCTTGAATGTAGGGCGTGACCGTGTTGATCACGCAAACGTCACCGTGACAGACCGTTGGTTTTTTTGATATGTCTTCCCCATACGTTCTGGTCCGCCGGCCGCCAACTCGCTGATTAACCCCGCAGGGAATGTGCCTGTCTATGTGCAGCGTGCTGGTGGTGCTACTGGTGTGAGTCCTGGCAGGGTTGTGCTGGACCGACGGGGCGTGTAATGGAGCGTTGTTCTGAAGGAAGAGTGGAACTTGAAGTACGGTGGGAATCGTGATGAGGGAGAGTGGGCACAATGGGCATTGTGAAGGGGTTTTGGACGGTTCAGTGGGGAGCGTGACTAATGTGCAAGCCGTGGAAAGCCAAATTCTTCGCGACGACGATGTCTGAACAACCCCTGTCGCACTGGATTCCCCCTCCATGCCCGTCTCGGAGATTGTAGCGATAGAGGAAGTCAGAGATATGGAAGCCGGTGAGTTTGCTCTCGGTGGCGAGAAGTGGTAGCGGGCAGCCGGAAGCCATGAATGAATTAATGACAGACTAAGGCACATGTGCGAATCGAGGGAGTGTCGGACAAGTGAGAGAGGATTAAGTTTATGAGTTGGAGGGGCACCTGGATCCATGAGCACACTCCACCTCTCCCAATGGCAGCCGCACTTCCGTGGTCCCTTCGACGACCAGTGGGTCGATACATCCGCGCTGGCTCCTCCGTAATATCCCCTTCCCCATCATCACCCGACTCATTCTCGAGGACCTCGACTGCTCCACCCTGTCCGCGCCCGCTCTCGCATCGCTGACCGCCAACTACCCATCCGTCACAGAGATCGAGCTTCGCGACGTCAGATTCACCATGCCCACGCTTTGCAGCGTCCTCGCTGCCTTGCCCTTGTTGCACACCCTCACCATCCGTGACTGCGTCGACTCCGCCATGGATGCCATCACCGTCGACTCTCCCACATAGCCCACCCGCGCCTCTCCCACCTCGTGGTCCCGGCGATGTTATTCACGTGGAAAATCTGCTTCTTCGCCACAGCCGTACACTACACATCCGGACTCACCAAACTTCCTTTGCCCGCGTCCCACGCGTGCTCCGAGCTCACAGCGTGCAGCGAACTTTTGAATGTCGCGGGCGCCGCCCTTTGCGTGTTCACGCTCCGCCCGGCGTATTACGTGCACGAGGTCCCTCCCGTAGGTGCCAGTGAGTGTTCCTTCTCAAATAGTATACAACAACGAAATAGCTAACGCTATTTGCTCCAGAGGACCACCTCGTTCGTTTCCCACACAACCCGTCCCTGGAAGCGCTCGAAATAAACCCCGTCAAGCAGCGTACACTAGAGTTGCTGATGCAGGGGCTGAAGACGAAACCGCGCCCTAGCTTTCGCCACATCACTGTCATGATACCTCCATGGTACTTCCAGTCACATGACCGTTTCCGTACAATACGCGTTATTTCCGTAGTTACATTCCTTAGTTCTATTCATTTCGTTATCAGGTATGTAACACTACGACTGCGGTGTTTATCATTCACAATATATATTTCGTTATCAGTCTCCAAACGTGCTGCGTTGCAGACCACAGTTTGAGCCTTACGATCACCCTCGCACTCGACGCCGATTGGGAATCGCAGATGCAATTGCAGACGTGTGATCTCGTCGACGAGACGTTCTCAGCTATATCTGCGTCCTCAAATTGTCAGAATCCGAAGCTTATTATCAAGTTCCCCTATAGACTTCACGCGAAGGAGGTGCGGGGGTGGATGCCACGCGCGGCGGGGTGTTGGGGAATCGAGGTGGGGCTCAATGAGTAACGACCGCGGTCTCGGGTCACGACTCTAGTTTGTAAGGACAGAAAGGATCTGCTCGAGTCCAGAGGCGGGGGATGCCCCTTCATTCCTTTCCCTCTCCCATGTATCCGCAAATTTATACAACTATCTATCAGACGTATGTCCATATATCTATTCTGCTCTTTTTGATAGGTCTGCACAAACGCATCCAGTCTTTCCTCCTATTTATCACGGATGTGGCGCAGGTTTGGTTCACATTCGTTGGATCATGGATAATCATGACGTGCATTGCGAACACAATCAAGTCGACGCGATTGTAGAAGCTCTGGCACTGGAATCAAAACTATACAAGATAATGTACTATACTGCTTCTCCACTATCCGGTAGCTCAAAGAATGTAATACGTATTCTCGCGACTGGATCAATGTTCAATCCCCCCGGCCAAACAGAGCAAAATGACGTACCTTTTTACTTTGTCATAATATTGTCTCAGCTGTTGGAGTTCCAGACATGTCGTAGGTTCGTCTCCGTAAGACTTGAGAGAAGGTGCCTCAGGAGTTTCAGGTAACGTCCAGGGCCTACTATGGGTGCTGTAGCCATCGCCATAGGTAACGGAGCCGGCGCCTTCTTCCAGCTCTTCATTGACGGCGGAAACTACGCGGTGGTACTTGGACCGACGCAACAGTCAGAATAACCCATAATCAAGACATCAATATGTAATAGAGCTACCCATTCGAGGTATTTTTCAATAGCTTCAATCTCCTATGTGCAAGAATTGAAACAAAAGCAGCTTTTCGTAGGAAAGAATACATACCGTCAAGTCTCGCTCTGTGCAATGTGCGGGAAAGAGTCCGTTTTTAAGTAGGGAGTCTCCAATCGTGTTTCTATCCGGTGAGATATCATCAAACCTCGAGTCAATCTTGTTAACCGGTGTGCCGCGGTCAACAGGATTGACAATAACGATCGCGCTGACGAGGGTCGCAAGGACGGGGACGAGGACGAAGGATCGCATCCTGGTTGGGGGATCCTGACCACAGCAGACCTCTGTATTCTCGTTATATTGGACTGGAATGGACACAGGGCCGGCCCCGGCACCACCAACATGCATGATTCGAGATAACATGATAGGAATCGCTTTGAAGTCCTGCATGCATCAGATCATCTCTTTGTCCTTGTGCTGCATCACCATTCATGAAATGAGAGATTCACAATGATTCTAACACTGAACCAAATGGCAGCATTGCTCGTTATATATAGCCAAGCGATATTAGCTCGCAACTGGTGAACGTCGTACGTTGCACATGCCCCGCCTGCTGAGAATAGAACGAGGTTTTTCTTTCGAAGAACAGAAATTAATTTCATTGGCGGTTGAACACATGACGGATTGAATGTCACGAGATATATCATCGATAACACAATATTTATGTCAAAGAATCGCCGTAACGAAACAATGGTGCGGCTTGAGCCTAGTGTGAATTGACAGCCAGTATGGACTTGTTGAATACATAACCTTTAATTGGACCCAGTCATAAGTTCTCCCTCATACATCTTTCTTGTACCCATGGTCTCAGCAAACGGCATCAACGGACACACCGATGGTGTCCATAGTGCCAACGGCACGAACCCAAAGGAAGCATACATTGCGGATAGCGCCTACAAGCTCCCAAACTTCTCGATTGACGAAGCGCGACCCATCAAGGTGGTAGTCATCGGTGCTGGTTTTAGTGGTAGGTGTTGAATTGAGGACCAATTTGACGTCCGTCGACATGATTCTACAGGTATCACAGCAGGAATTCGGTACGCAATGTGATGCAAATGGAGCTGCGGTCGACTGGACTGACCCGATCAGTTGATTAGGTTTCGACAGCGGGTCAAGAACATTGACCTCACTGTCTACGACTCGCAAGCAGGTGTGGGTGGCACCTGGCATGCGAATAGATACCCTGGGCTGTTCTGCGACATCCCGTCGCATGCCGTATGTGGACCACTTCCAACTTCCTTTCACGCTAAGGCCGATTCTTCGCACGCTAGTACCAGCTGACCTTCGAAGATAACAAGGAGTGGTCCGCGTTTTACGCTCCAGGACCCGAAATCCGCTCTTATCTGAACCGCGTTGTCGACAAGTACGCACTCCGACCTTTCATCCGACTTCGCCATCGCATCGCTCGCGCCACATACGATGAAGGCAAGGGAAAATGGCATCTCAAAGTGCGCCGCCCTATTCGAGGTTCGCCCACCGAGGCAGGTGAACACATCATGTGGGACTGGAAAACAGATTTCGAGGAGTTCGACGATACGGCGGACATTGTGCTCGCCAGCTTGGGTGGACTAAGCCGCTGGCGTTGGCCAGATATACCTGGACTGAGTAGCTTCAAAGGGAAGGTGATTCACAGTGCAGATTGGGATGTAAACGAGCACGGATGGCAAGGGACAGTCAAAGATTGGGGCGACAAGCGCGTGGCAGTTATCGGCGTGGTGCGTAACATCGATTAAGCTTCGTGATGGAGCGCTCACTGCCTATCTGTAGGGCTCGTCAGCGATCCAGATAGTCCCAGCACTGCAACCTTACGTTAAGCATCTATCAAATTATGTCCGCGGGAGAACTTGGCTCTCTGGAACGTTTGTTCGAGACCGACTGGAACAACTATCCAAGGGGGAATCAGTCAATAACTGTATGTTCAATCGTCGAGATATTCACACAGCCGTGAAAACTGAGATGAGATCAATCCAACCAGACTATTTTACAGAAGAGGACAAGAAAAACTTCCAGGACCCTGTCTTCTATAAGGATTTCCGGTGGCAGATTGAATGCGAACTTAATGTAAGCCGGCCTTGATTTGATCCAGTGCACCTGTCCAAAAAGCGTCGACACGTATTAGGCTGCGAACCCTGTCACGCTCCGTGGGACTGAACTTCAAACTGGAGCTCAGATTGCGTTCCGAAACGACATGGAGAAGAAGCTAGCGAAGAAGCCGTGGATCGCTGACTACCGTGAGTACTTTACGAGGGACATTTGGCCGGATATTGATGAGAGAAGATAGTGATCCCTGATTTCTCTCCTGGATGTCGTCGCTTGACCCCGGGACCAGGTTACCTTGAGGCCCTCTGTGAAGACAATGTAAGGTCACTGAAACTCACGGGTAGTAAAGAAAGACGACTCGATGCTCTTCAGGTAGACTTTATCCCAACACCTATCAAGCGCATTACCCCTACAGGTATTGAGACCGAAGATGGAAAGCATGAAGACGTTGATATCCTCGTCTGTGCAACTGGTATGCGCTAATCCTGCCTTTTCTCTTCGGTTGCTGATCACGACCACGCATAGGCTTCGACATGTCCTTCCGCTTCGGCTTCCCCATTGTCGGACGCAATGGCGTCGATCTTTCGGATAAAAACGACCCGTACCCTCGCACATATCTAGCTATCGCGACAGATGGATTCCCAAACTGGTTCCAGACCCTGGGCCCAAATGCAGCGGTCGGTGCAGGCTCGCTGCTTGTCATCGTGGAGAAACAAGTAGATTATGTAGTCGCCGCGACGTTGAAGTTGCAACGCGAACGTCTTAAGAGTATCGAGGTCAAACCTGAGGCCGTGGCCGACTTTGACGCGTACTTAGAGAGCTACTTCCCGACGGCATGTTCCATTCATACCCTCTGCGTGACATTGTGTTCATGGGGCATAGACCGTATTCAGTGAAAAGTGTCGCTCGTGGTATAAGGCTGGCAAGGATGTAGGGAGGGTCATTGCGCTCTGGCCAGGTACGACAAGATAAAGGTCGTAGGATACGAAGCTTATGAGAGTGACGACAGGCTCCTCGTTGCATGCAGCTCGTGCGCTAGAGCATCCACGTTGGGAAGACTATAATTATGAACCACTCGACGGCCCTGTCAAGAACCGGATGTATTGGCTGGGAGACGGACAGACTGTTGACGACAAAAGCCCCAACGGAGACAGTGAGTATTGATTGAACATTCATAATGATGCAGGATCAGTGACAGCTTGCTGCAGAGGCATGGTATCTGAAGGACATTGATTATCCTCCAGGTATGAACTGGCAGAAACCTACTAGATTGAGTTCTAACCGGTACCCCACAGTACCACTGTCATGAATCACCACCTTTGTATTTGTCACATATAACAGCATCTGTGTTTAAGAACGCTGCAGAGGAGTTTTTGTGCATGAACTTGGTTGAACATACCTGAACTTCTGTGATGGGGACTGAGCGTAACAAATGACACGTGGGACACGTGATTTAGAAACAAGACGGGACTCATCCGACACAGATGTCAGAAATCCCACTGAGTAGCGGGAATATTCCATTTCAGTTGTGCATACAAATCGTATACATAGTCAGCTTCGACGTTATCTACGGCAGGAATCTGAGACTTCGAGCTGTGTTCTCCGTTTTCCATGCACCCGTAACTTCATATGTAGTGTAAATCAGACGTGAGTCCATATATTTCTTTCGGTTCCTCCGATAACTTGATACCTGAACCACAGATACCAGTTTCCTAGCACGTTTCTTGCTCTACCGCTGCTGTTAAATGTCACAGAACGATAAAGAAGATTCTGTAGCCTAACTCGAATCACATTGATCCTACAGTTTTGCAAAGAAACATGAGAGACTCAAGAACAAGGTAGACAGGTGATAAAGCCAATAAATGCTTTTATTGGATCTTTTAGTTGATCTTCTTTCGGTTGACATGCGGTCTTTATAATTCAGTTAATTCCGGTTGTGTCACAAATTTTAAAGTAAAGAGTTGGTGTTCCACATCTTTCTTGCTGTCTTGGCCAAGCTGAATGCCTGCAGTAATGTGCTCCTTCTTATTGCAAACACACATATCATATATATTCGCCAAGTCGGCGCTCAAGAGACCAGATCAAGCCTCCGTTGCACAATCGGTATCGCGTATAAATATGACCCCCCCACTTCAGGCTTTCCTATGGCCACCGAGATTAAACAGCTCTCAGATTTGATTGCTTCCTCCGTGTCAAGGTTGCTTCAGGCATGTGAAGACAACAAGACACCTTTCCCCGACCCAAATCAACCATACACACCACAATCTGAGATGTTTCGTGCCTGCCACGATGTAGTAGAGTCGACCAATACCATTGCTGCCGCTGCACTCCAGCTTACGACACGTGTTCTGCCCCCTTATATGTCACTGATGCACATCGTCTCTGCAGTATGTCATGGTGTTTTCGGACGACACTTCTCTAAATGTTGATATGGTTGTTCTTTGAATAGCACTTCAAGACTGCTGCTCTACGAACTGCGCTGGAACTCAATGTGACAGAGATCCTGCGTGAAGCGGGTCCACAGGTTTATTGTTCATGCAAACCCGTCCTCGGGTGTGACATACTAAGATGTTTCCAGGGTATGCATGTTGATGCTATTGCAGAGATATGCGACGTGGATAGTAATAAACTCAGCAAGTAGTCCTTGCCGTATCATCGTCAAATATCTTTTACTAACAGACTGACTTTTAGGCAGGTTGCTTCGTATATTAGCCATGGATCAGTGCTTCAGAGAAGTCACTCCTGATGTTTTTACGAACACGAGGATATCAACTATCATGGACAGTGGAAAATCTGTTAAAGCCTTATTTGAGAAGTATATTCTCATTTCTTCTCCACTGTCGACATTTTCACATCCGCTGAAAGGCCGGAAGACAAACATGAAGGCACGTCTGGATTTGCAGCGTTCTTGGAGAACTTGTATGTCGTGCCTTTCGGCAAACCAAACATCTGAAATAGGTTTCTAGGATTGGGGATGGTGCCAAAATTTCGTCCCAGCTTCTCGAAAATCTCAAGGATCAGAAGACGGGTCGCTCTCATGAATCCAATCACGCCCCGTTCAACCGTGCGTTTGATGTTGACCTCCCCTTGTGGCTCTGGTATGAGACAAAGGAGCAGTCATACCGTCGTCGTCGATTTGCCATTTCCATGCGTGGTATTGCACAGATGCATCCTTCTGATCTAATGGATGATGGTTCGTTTTTGTGACGCATATTATTACAGCGTGCTTCAGGTCTGACCTTTATAAGTGCTTGACTGGAAATCCCTTCCCCAAGAATCCATTGTTGTTGATGTTGGGGGAGGAATCGGGACATCTGCGGTCGCAATTGCCAAGAAAAATGACCATCTCAAATTTGTCGTGCAAGATCTCCCAATGATATGTGCGGAAGCAAGAGCCGTATGTCGGCAACCTTCGTTCGTTTTATATCACTAACGTAGGCGCGTTGCGGCGACAGCATTGGAGCAAGGAATATCCTGCAATCATCGATACTGGCAGGCTCTCCTTCATGCGTAGGTTTCACGCACGCTATTCTTGTAAACAAGCCTGAAGCAAAAGCGCACAGCCCATGACTTTTTCACTTCGCAGCCCGTGACCAACGCTTCTGTGTTCATTCTCAAGCACATCCTACACAACTGGTCAGACTTGCATTGCTACCAAATCCTCAAGGCACTTCGTGCAGCTGCAACACCTGATACCAGGCTCGTCGTAGTCGACAGCATTGTCGCACATGCCTGCCATGATCCTACAATTGAGCAGGGCTTGAATTCTGGATACAAAGAAGCACCAACACCCCTTTTACCCAACTATGGTGCGGCAAATGTGATGCCCTACCTTCTCGACCTTGCAGTACGTGCTCTACATCTTGTTTTCTCTTATTCAACCGATGGGGGATCACGTAGATGATGTTTTGGTTGAACACCCAAGAAAGAACTATCGGACAGCTGGACAAACTCTTGCAAAATACCGGGTGGAAGCTTGTTAGTGCTAAGCGCCATGGCCCTCCAAGTAACTTTCCTGAGCCCGTTGTTGCATGCCCCGTGTGAATTTTCGTAACATTGTGTCACCTGTGAACTCCGCAGTGCGTACTAACTTGAGCAGGAACCTAACGAGCCGAGAGTGCCTGAAGCCCTTTCCTGCTTTTCATAAAGGATCCATGCTACTCATACATATAAAAGCCATAGGAAACCCCGTCGTGACACGCAGGGTTAGGATCCTATCATATTCATCGACTAGAACAATAGTATTCAACACGGAGTTTTACAAACTTGTGATGAAACAGAGCCCATACAGCCCCAGATATCACAATGATTTTGGAGCAGAATGCATATCATAGATGAGATGTGTTTACCACCAGTCACCTTGCTCTCTCATGGCATCGGCGACCTTGATGAAACCAGCAACGTTGGCACCAGCGAGTAGAGAGGGGAGAACATCACCAATGAGTTTTTCGCCGGACCACTTGGCACCGGCATTGAGGCACTGGGTGTACGCCTCAGCCATGATGCTCTTAAGTCTGCTGTCCACCTCCTCAGTGGTCCAGGCAAGACGCTGGCTGTTCTGCGCCATCTCAAGACCAGAAACGGCGACACCACCACAGTTGGCAGCCTCTGTGGGTAAGTTCAACATCAGTAACCCATCAGTAACTGAACAATAGCGTGAGGAGGAGGAGGAGGAGGAAAGAGGCTTACTTCCGGGAGCGTACCACACACCCTTACCGTCCCTACGTGCCTTCTCGAAAACTTTGATGGCCTCCTCAGTACAACCCATATTGGAACCCTCGGCGATGATGCGGACACCAGCAGCAACAAGGGCCTCGGCTTCCTCACCGGATACTTCGTTCTGAGTCGCACCGGGCAAGGCGTGGTGGACGAGGGAGAGGAGAGTCCAAGGGCGCTTGCCAGCATGATATGTGAAGCGGTCACCAGACTGATTGCCAGCCCATGACTCAAGAGTCCCACCCTTGAGCTTGAGTTGCCCGATACTGAGAATGTCATTTTTAGTGAAACCCTTTGACGCGATGAGGGAACCCTTGGAATCGGACAGAGACTTGACGGTGGCACCGAGCTCAAGTACCTTCAGCGCAGTAAACTGGGAGACATTTCCAGAACCGGAGATAGCGACTATGGTGGAGGGAAGGTTCATGGAGAATTCTGGACAGGCTTTCGCAATCATCTGCAAACACGGATGATATCAATACCACTTAAGCATAAGCGAGGTAAAAAAGAACATACGTGCTCAACGAAATATACAAGACCGTATCCAGTGGCTTCAGGACGAATGAAAGACCCTCCCCAGTCGAGACCTTTACCAGTGAGCATGCCGACGAACTCGTTCTTCAATTTCTTGTAAGCACCGAAGAGGAAACCGATCTCCCTGGCACCGGTTCCAATGTCGCCAGCAGGAACATCGGTGTCCTCGCCAATATGCCTGAAAAGCTCGCTCATGAAAGCGGCGCAGAAACGCCTGATTTCGGAGTCAGACTTGCCCTTGGGGTCGAAGTCAGAGCCACCCTTTCCACCACCCATGCTGAGACCAGTCAGAGCATTTTTGAAAATTTGCTCGAAGCCAAGGAACTTGAGAATGGAAAGGTTGACGGATGGGTGAAGTCGGAGGCCACCCTTGTATGGACCGAGGGCGGAGTTGTACTGATCAATAGAAGCGATCAGTATAAGATAACTTCTTGATCGGAACAAAAAGTGCTGACTTGAACACGGAAGCCTCGGTTGACCTGTGGAACACCATTATCGTCTTCCCAGACGACGCGGAACTGGAGGACACGCTCCGGAACCTGGACAATGTCGAGGGCCTTTTGGTATTGAGGATTTGCAGCCAAAAAAGGTTGCAAGCTCTGGGTAAGTTCGTTTAACGCCTGCACACGATAGATTTAGTTGGTCAAGTTGTAGCAGAACAACAGTTGATCAACATTTACCTGCTCAAACTCTGGCTCGACTGGGAGGACCATAGCAATGCAGATGTGAAGAAAATGTAGTTGTACTGCAGGAAGGGTATTGAATTGCTTATCTCAAACTTTTTATCCATTCGATCCGGAGATCGGCGCCCGCCGCCGCCGCCTTCCGCATATCTAAGTCTTGTGAGGTCGTCACTTGCCTCGTCACAAGATCAGGTCATGTTTGAAGCCTATCCAAGCACATTACTTGTTCCGAGTGTATAGCTCGGTGCCGGTCCAAGCCCGCCTATACTTTGCTGCTCTCCTGACTCTTGTTGGTTGTAACCCGTATCTCTAATTCCGGCTTCTTACCTCTCTGGCTGTCCCATCTACTACATGGTGCTTATGCTTGATCGTAGTACAAAAAATGTACTTCGGCCTCAGGGCTCTGTTTCACTGGGCCCTGTTTCTTGTTGACTGAGGCTGCATCTGGTTTGCAGAAGCATTTGTTGCGGTTTGGACCTCCGATTCTTCTCTGCTTGTACTGAGATGGTTAAGAAGTTGTACCAATGCCATGTGCTTCAGGACTATTGTGTTTAGATGGATGAATTACTTAATTGAGGTACGTATTTTCACGTACATGGTACACGTTACAGGAGCGAGAACACAGAGACGACATATTGGTCAAGGGTCCGTAGGAAAGGCAGGGATCCAATACGGCAACGTTTACACCTCGTAAGCCCTCTGCAATTCCCACACCAAATAAAGAAAGTCGCCATGTCTCCCTTTATTGATATCATTAGTAGCACCTTGAGGTAGGCTACGCCAGATCTGCTCAGGAATATCATTCAAGGCATCCTCCGAACGAGCCAAGGTGAGAGCAGAGATGAACAACTTCTGGTTGCTCCGTCTGACAGGAATTAAATAGCGGTAATTGCCACCAGCACCCTTGGCAAGGTCGTCGTAGCGTGTGTCCGCTTGGCCTTGAATGACAAGGTCGACATTGGTCAAGGCCTGGGAGACCTGCGTTGTCCACTCAGGAACGAGCCATACATATCTGAATTCTGTTAGATTTGCAAAAGTTCTCAACAGGACGGATGCACTCACTTCCCACCAAACGAACGATTGATGTCGTCACTACCATTGTACCAGTCTCGAATACGGTCGCCCGGCGCGTCAGTCGCTTGTTCTCCGTATACAACCTCAAGCGGCAAATCGTCCATTAGCAGCACTTGTGACTGGATGACGGAGTCATACTTTGATATTACTGATGAAAACCTTTGGCTCCAACTGCAGCTCTATGAGGACTTCTTCCTCCATTTCATCTGCGGAAAGCGGGACCGACGTTGCTCGAAGAGCTGAATCTTGAACACTCATACCAGGACCATAGAAATTGCGCTGGTACAGAATCAGCCTGCCGTAACCACCGACGGCGTCTGTGAAGAGTATATTTTCCTTCTAAATTCATACTGAATCCAAAAATTGCTTACAATTACGGGTTTCTTTGTTAGACCAGGATACAGTCTCTTCTGATTGCTCTTTGATTGTATTTTCAAGCATACTTTTGACTTCATTGCTTGTTTCATATCCGGCTTTGATACTGGCGGATATGGGCCTATACGACACGCCAGATTCGAGTTGGATGGACTTCGACTCAAAAAGCTTCCTGGCCTCTGAGGAAACAGTCTCATTGAACGTTTTAGAGGTGTAAGACCCAGATTCGACAAAATCGTAAGAATGAGTAATTTCACCTGGATCATAGATCAATATCTAACAGATCGATGAACACCGACATTCACCTGAGTTTCCGCTGTTGTCGTAATCAAAAACGAGCTCCCAAACGTATCTGGCACTGATTGTGAGTGTTGTTTTGGACGTCATGGTTGACAGGCTCGCGATGCGACCGTCAGGTACGTTGCCATTGAACTTGTTGGTTAATATATATGTGTGTATACAGCTCGAAGAAAGTTACGGCAAAAAGAAAAACTTCTCAGATTGAAGTCCATATGGTTGTGCAAGTGACGAGCGCATTTCCAAAGCATATGAGCAGATGTAAAGCCAAATGCCTTAAGAGTGTGCATCTGATTCTCATGATTAACAGTGGAGACTGTGTTCTACCATACAGGAGGATACTTGTCAGATAAACAACTCGTCTCCACGGCCCGGAAAACTTGAATAGTTGCGTTGGTAAATCATCAGCCCATTGCCCATTGAGCAACTCACATGGACATACATGGTATCGAACTCAGGCCTTCTTCGACTCTTCTTACGTTCCGTTCACACATGAGATACCTTTTGGGGACATATTAACCGTTTGCAGCGGAATCAGAAGGTCATAATTTTCGCGACGGAATCAAAGTGGCAAGTGAGATTAGAATCATGAGATACGAAGGCAAAAGGATTGTGCATGCGCCACTTATATCATGCCTGCATATAACCAGATGCAGGCTCTTGTAGTCCTTACAATGACACAGATCTTAAAATCAAGGTGCACCGGCGATGAATACACGGAATTACCTAGAAGGAATCTCGCCAAGGCCAGGTCCGGCATTTTGCAGATTATTCCGTTACGGAACATTCTGCATTCTACGAAGAATAACATAAAGTACCACTAGTAAGTGTTGCGTCAACTCACTGAGCCGCAGCCTAAATGATCAAGCTGCTTCTCGTACTAGCCTGAGGATCCATATTGGCCGGCATCCATATCAGCGTCCAAAACTAGTGATTGATTGCTCAATCAGAGTACCTTGGTCCTGCTAAATACAGGTGTAGGAAGGAACTACGGCCATACATTGACGCCTGAGTGAATATTTCTGGCAGATATGGAAAGAAAAAGTGCGTACGTACGATTCTTGCTAATCAGCCGTTCCGGTCCACCAGGAAAGCCTCAGTCAAAGAGCTCAAGTTTCTGCCACCATTCTGGCAATATTCCCAGAACTTCGGTCTTGTACCTGTCTTCAGTTCTACATCCTCTCACAAGTTCTCTTCCGGGTCTAGACTGCTGCTCACTGTTTCCAAGTCCTCCTTCGCCCAGCTACTTCCAAGTCACTTGGGGTCTCACATTCAATATCTCATGTTTCGGAATGATTGGGATCGAACCAAATTTTTTTTATAAGATAATAGGTCGTGAATCTAGTCTAAAGCTCTCAGTATGTATTCCGCTGTTACACCAAATTTGCTATCGTCTGACGCGAGGTCAAGTTCTGGTATCATTTCAATTGATAAGAAGCTCGAACAACTCGTAATTGTACATGGCACACGAACAATCGACTACAAAACAACGAAGACGGACAGTCCAATTGATCCAGGCTACTGACACCTTCAGACTGTGAAAGCCCTCTGCATCTTATATGCCAGGTACATATATCCGCTGCCCCTTCCCATGTTTATATCGCCAGTAAATCCTTTGGGGAGATGAGGGTAGAACATCAAAGGCAACATAAGGTGGACGTCGGAAGAAAAGCGAGCCAAGGTAAGCTCAGTCATGAACATGTTCGAATGAGTCTCCTTGACAGGAAGGAGGTAGCGGTAGCTGCCCCCGTCGCCTTTAGCAAGGTCGTCATGATTGGGACTGGCGTTGTGCGTAATAAGGGTATCGAAACGGGTGAGCGCCTCGGAAACCTTCGTCGTCATGATAGGCACAATCCAGACAAATCTGCAAAAGATGGCTGTTGGTTCTCATGTCTATTAACGGCGCACGTAAGGACTTACTTCCCATCATACATATAGTTCATATCGTCGCTACCTCCGAAGTAGTCTCGAACACGATCAATTGGCGCGTCGAGAATGTCGTCAGAATAGACCACCTGATGTGGTAAGTAACGCGGAAAAGTTGATCGCCGATACTACATACCTTCAATCCTTTGATGAACTTCATTGCCGTCAGCGTCATTTGCATGGGGATTTCTTCAATCATCTTGTCTTGGGTAAGAGGTGCCGGCATCATTTTGGTAATTCCCTCATGTACAGTCATTCCGGGTGCTTCAAAAACGCGTTGGTAGAGGACCATCCTGGTGTTAGAACCGACCATGCCTGCAAACGCAGCGGTAAGTGCGTAGTTCATTTAAGCGTCAAGATTCACTTACACTTGCGTACTTCCATTCTGCTGTAAGAAACGATCTCTTCTTGTTGGTCCATAGTCAGGTTCTGGAGGAAGCTACAGACCTCCTTGCTCATTTTGTGGCCGTCCATGAAGCTGACTGTGAGAGGGCGGTACGATGTATCAGTTTGCAATTTGCCCAACGTGACAAGTGTCTTGGCTTCTTTTGCGAGAAACTCGTTGAACATCATGGAAGTGTACAACCCAGACTGAGTGAGCGCATAAGTGTACTCAATGGGAGCTGAACAGATGTCTGAGCAGGACTTTATTTCAGAAGATCCGCACGTACCTGTATGTCCACTGTTGTCGAAGTCGAAAATGAGCTTCCAGACATACTTGCCCGTCATGGGCATGATTGTGGTGGTGGTCGACATGTTGAATCAGGATAATAGAACTAGTAAAGACACGAAGAACTGTTGTGCCCAAAATCAACGTTCGCTGCGGTTTATATATCCCACTGGATAAGTTCCGTGTGATGTCATGGGCACAGAACAAGGTCAGAAACCAATCCCTTCTTCCATGTAAACTCCATTACTCATTCGCTTGTCTGATTGGTCTGGTTGAGCCGAGTTCGCTGATGACGAAGGGGAACCTCTTTAGTAAGTATTGGCATATTTTTTGTCGTTAAAGATTGAGATACGACATCTGACATATGTCAGGGGGTGTGCAGTCTGTGTTCCAGAAATCCACTCGATGAGAGCTTCTGCACTTCCTGTGCGCGGGACGATGATAATTTTATTAGTTATCAGGGCTTCGCGAGCGGCATGTGGAGTTTCGAAGATCATGATAACACGACTAAGTGAAGTAAGTACCTTGTTGGGAATCGACAGGTAGCCTTTCGTGAGCGGTGGCGCTTGTAAGGGTGTGGCACAGTTGACTTGTAGTACCAAAGGCGGCCGCATGTGTCTGACATTACGGTGATTCCTATCTCGCGAACTTACATCGTTGATCTGGGCCGATGATGGGCTGGAGTCGACGATTTACCGAACTGATAACAGCTTGGCCAGATTTCAGGAAGGTGGCATGGGAAAACAGTTTAGATCGATAGTCTGGAGGAAACGTGTATAGCTCCTATGTACAGGCTTAATTTAGACGCAATCGGTAAATCGTGTTCCCTCCATATATCGATAAGCCAAAAGTAAATTTAGGAATGTTCGAATGCGTTCTAAAGCAAGGTCATTTGACGAGTTTCAAACAGGTAAATATGATGAACCGACCTCAAAAGATCAAAATTTTTTCTCTGAGTCATTGCGAGTAAGCAGGGGAAGCATTGCACGAGCACGACATGCCGACCGAAATCATACATCGGTGTCCCACACTTGGTAGAGAGCAGAAGTTTGGAGCGCCTCACATTATCAATCGATTCGATATCGATTCCTTGAAGTGGAGAATTCGATCACGGCGAGAGAATCTGTCTAGAATGGTTCATCCAGTCCGCATGTAGTAGGCGCGGTGAGCTCTCGTTTCTCACGACCTGGTGCCGCTCCGCCTGTCGAAGTCGAGCACTCAACACTCAATATTGAATCTTTGATATGATACCGTGGAGGTAGTCTTTCGACTTAAACAAGTCAAATCGAATCCTGAGTTAGCCAGAACAGAAAACGCGATCGCATCACATCACCTGACGACGTGACTGGGTGACTGATTTCCCAAAAGGGCCCGGGGCTAGCCGAATTGACATGAATTCTGGAAGCCTGAAGGTTAACTATTTGGAGGTAGCACCCTGACTCGGATCACAGGTGCCGGCCGAAGCAACAATCGTGACTATGTTGACAAAGTTACTAAGTTGCAGACTTCTTCAAGACCTCTTACGAGAATTTTCAAAGTCCTCTCGCCAGTGATCCACACCGTACTTTCCTACCAAGGAACCTTACTGCAACTTGCATTAGGTTCGTACCAGCTCTACATACGTCCGGTCCTTGGAATGCTACTGGGCATCGCCTGATCAAAGTACAGTGATTCTGCAAACTCTCCGGGGGACGGTCAGTAATTTTAGATTATTGCTGCCAAGGTTGCCTTAAGGTTTTGCATGTCTTAAGCGTTGTTGCACTTTAAGACCTTGGCATATCAGAGGTATCCATAGCGAGGCTTGTCATCGATTATGGAAGAAGTTTTTCGTATGATACGTTGTTTGCCTAAGGTTTGTTCGTTACCACAATTGCGCCCATCGACCCAGACCGGTACCAGGCGAAGTAGAACTACGCAATTCACAAGTCCACCTACGCATTTCAATGGTAGATCTTTCACATGGGCCGTGTTATCTAAAATTGCTCAACAAGTAGAACTGCGATTTTGTGGATGCACTTTGGATGTAAATGTTGTATCTATCTGAGAAGCTAATGCTGCCTTTTTGTTGACCAGATTGGGAAGCATCTGGATCTGAACGTTCCTCATGCTTGCTTCCAGTTTTTTAAAGCTGGAAATGTTCACGGCAAAACAGGCGCTACTATCCTTTCCAATTGGCATGACTCCGTCGACGCAAGGTCAATTCTTGATTATTAATTCCTTTTTCGATTATTCTCTTATTTTACGCCACCTTGCATAACTGTTTCCCTGGTTTGCTATTCTTTTGACAAAAAACTCATTCTACTTCTACAAATCATACGAGTACACAAATTACACCCTTAGCTGTTCCATCATGTCTTAACACCAAGGGTGTATAACCTACTTGTTATTTTGACACTTAGACTTTTACTTACTTCTTCCTGTAGTTAACATACTTCGTATAGTTCTACAGCTTAATATAGCCGTTCATACACCATCGTGTCTTAACGCTGGGGTTGTGACATGCTTCGTATTGTTCTACACTGTTACTCGCATGTTACAGTCGTTATTAAGGTTGATCAATGCAAGTGCCACTGCCAGCGAATGCATCCTGTCACTACAGCCCATGATGTTAATCTCGTATACACTTATCCCAATTAAAGAAGCTAACTATGTAAAGGCACTCAGTTTGAAATGTTGATGGAACATCTCAACTTTCGAATTTCATGACACAGTTGATGGTTGGACTGATCAGATCAGAGATGACCTCCAGATGTTTCTATCAGATAAACAATTATCTGATCTGATTGATCTGGATTTTATGTCGATGATGTTAACGTTGCACACCTACTATCGAAATTTACGAGTCAGTGCAATTGTAGCTTCCTAGTTCTCGACATCAAATCCTTTCTCTTGTCTTGAATCAATTTACCAGTCTTATTGGCTCGCTTATCAAGATCTAGAGATATTCGTCGGTATGTATGCCTCTGAAGGATCTGCAGAAAGGCCAAGTTAAGTATTATCGACTGCGACTCATGCGTTTCTTTGTTTCCTTGCAGGTTAAACTTGACAGCTGTAACGACGTGCGTTACAAGCGGAATCTGATAAGATCGAGCCATCAGTCAACGGAGTCATTTTCGGCAACGCTCAGTGACTGTCACCAACACACTTTTTATAATACGCTTTCGTCAGTCACTCTTTCAAAATTCTGTCCCTTATATCTAGGGGCGGTCGCCCATATTCACGTATATTCTCAAGTCTCGCACCTCTAGCCTATCCCAAGAAGCTTCGTAACAAAAACTCGATCATGGCATCTGTATACTCGGAAGAGGACTCTGAGCTCATTGCAAGCCTTCACAAGTTGTCTCAAAAATCTCCAAAGCTTGTCAAGTCGTCGACGTACAATGCGCCGGCGGACCCTAATACTGTCATTCGCAGTTGGAAGATGAATGAGTTCAAGTACTATGACATCCCTTCCCCTTTTCCAACCCTCGCGCGTGGGCTCTTCACAGTAGAGCTTTCTCAAGAGAATGTGAAAGAAGCTATGAAGGCTGAGAATGAGCCAGCAAAGGAGGGAGATGTAGAGTGCAAGAAGTTTCGGATTGTGGCGCGAGGCTATGATAAGTTCTTCAATATTGGTGAGGTTCCATGGACTACGGTGCGTCTAGTTCCTTGGTGACACCTTGCCATGTAGTCATTTTCTCTTCAGTGGTCTTCTCTAGAGTCACATACCGCGTCGCCGTATACACTGTCTTTGAAATCCAACGGGTGCATCATTTTCATCGCGGCCCTAACCCCGAACAAGCTACTCGTCACATCAAAGCACTCTCTTGGAAGTATTTCAGGGGTTAAACTGAGTCACGCAGAGGCAGGAGAAGCTTGGCTCCGCAAATACCTCGCTCAAAAAGGGCGTACGGAGGCAGATCTAGCAAAGCGTCTCTGGGAGAACAATTGGACTGCAGTAGCAGAAGTATGCGACTCGCGTTCATCTGAACCCCGTTACTAATATTGCTCTTAGCTTTGTGACGACTCGTTCGAGGAGCACGTCCTCGCATATCCCCCGGAGAAAACTGGCCTTCACCTCCATGGGCTTAACGTCGCTTCCAAAGCCTTCGTGACCCTTCCCCAGTCTGACGTCGATGCCTTTGCCGAAGAGTGGGGCTTCATTAAGACACCCTCGATTGAAATCAAGACCATCGCCGGCGTGCGGGCATTCACGCAAGAGATTTCCGAGCTCGGCGAATGGAACGGCGAGGCAGTCGAAGGCTTTGTAGTGCGCACGCACGTTACCGAACCACCCTCAGGCAAGGGAAAATCTGCGTCCGCCTCTCCATATGCTCCCGGGTCTTCCTTCTTCTTTAAGGTCAAATTTGATGAGCCGTACATGATGTATCGCGATTGGCGTGAAGTCACAAAGAGGCTCCTGAATCTGCAGGGAAAGCTCAACGCTTCTCATGTGTCTAAAGCTAAGATGCAGCGCGCAGAGACGAGGGTTTATGTCTCTTGGGTGATTGAGGAGATTAACAAGGATCGGTCGCAATTTTCTGAGTATAATAAGGGAAAGGGGATTATTGCCACTAGGGAGAAATTTCTCAAGTACTTGGAAACGCCCGAGGGGAAGGCGGCGATGGAAAAGGCAAAGAATGGTGGCAAGCAGAACGTGAGCGTTGAGGATACGGATAAGACGTTCCAGAAGACGATCATCGTTCCCATCGCGATTCCTGGATGTGGTGCGTGTTCTCGTTGTGGACTCCACCAAGAGTTCTTTTTGATGCCAGAATAGGGAAAACTGCTGTGTCTGTCGCGCTAGCTCATATCTTTGGATTCGGACACACCCAGAGTGATGATGTGACTGCCAAAAAGGCTGCACCTCAATTTCTCAAAAACGTCAAGGAACTCTTAAAAACTAAAGACGTCGTAATTGCAGACAAGTAAGATGTTTAATTTGGAAGATACACTTCATCCGCTGACCAACTCTCACATGACCATAATCAGGAATAATCACCTATTACAACACCGCAAAGCCCTACGAGATCTTGCGACATCCTCAAGCGTACCCACCCGGCTTCTTGTGCTAAACTGGAGTGTCGGAAACCTCCCGCAAGCCACCGTCCATCGTGTCTGCGGAGACCGTATCACAGAGCGCGGCGCTAACCATCAGACACTTCGTCCAGACGAAGATAAAGGACACGAAGAGGTCGTCTGGATGTTCCTCAATACGCGCGAGGAGTTCTCGGAGAGTGAAGCAGACGCAGTGATTGAGATGGAGGTTGAAGAAGACATGGAGGCTGCCGTCCGACGTGCCGTCGATGGCTGTGTGAAAGTGCTAGGTCTCGAACCACCGAAGGAGTCGAAGATTCAAGAAGCGATAGAGGCAATTGAGAAGTATAAGCCCTCTGTTAAGAAGTCGGACGATAAAAAGAAGACGCGGGAGCAAGCGAGGTATTATGGTTTATTGGCGGAGGTGGATTTGAACGAAGTATTGAGTAAGAAGTTAGCACCTATGGCTAATGCCAGTGGTGTAGAGGGAGACGCTGTGGGTTTCTGGAACGTGATGAAGGGTGCGGGACGCGTAACGCAACGTCCGCATGTTACGTTTGTTCATCGGAATTCGTTGCCAGCGGAGGAGACTCTATGGACAGATTGTTCGGCGCTCCATGCGATGAAGCAGCCTCCATTGTTGAGGATTCGACTTGGACATTTGGTGTGGAATTCGCGCGTAATGGCTCTCACTGTGGACGAGCTGGATGCTGTGGCAGAGGAGGGCGCTCACGATGAGGAAGCTGTGAAAAGAGGGAAGGAGTTCCTTGCGGGTCTTTCAGAGGAGCTGACGAAGAGACTACATATTACTGTTGGAACGAAAAATGCGGAAGCAAAGCCGGTTGAGGCGAAGGCGCTTGTGGAGGCATTCCGCGGAGGCGAAAGGTTCGATGCGTCCGGCCCTATTAAATCCATCCCTCTCGATGATGTCTTTGCATCAGGAAGGATTAAAGCCCTAAATAACTAATTAACATAGGTTTATATGTACTAATACCACGATTTCTGTCCACTCGTTAATTCAGCGTGTACGAATTTATCATCCCCCCTCCAGGATACTCACTTTGGCTAGGCGGATCCGGCTAAAGCCGCCATCACATCTGTCCATGAGTAAGGTCCAGAAGTAGTTGGGATTACCAAGCTCCAACTATTAACTCTACTATGGATAGGGACATGTTCCCTGTTTCGTATTCTGGAAGCACGGGATCTCGTCTTCAGAGAGCTCTTCAGGTCTATAAAGCTATTTGGGACGAATTTTACATCCAGGAGGTAACATACTGTGAAGATGTAATCAAAGGATGCGAAAGGCCCACTAATCATCCATATACTGAAATCCAAGGTCAACTCGTTGATCATGTTCCTCCGGAATTCCATCTCAGGCCTCGGAAGGACGATGAACTTCTTGAGGATTTCACCGTCGAACAGTTTGATGTATTTGGGAATCCAGAACGATACTCTACCATGTATTGCCTTGATGCTAGCAAGGGAGCCAGGAGACCATACAGTTATGCAACCTACGAATCCTGCACACCGGGGTCACGCAATGAGATCAATGTCGACCCCCATTGTGGTGCGCTGGCATTTATTCCCTATGCAGATGACGAATCATTCAAGATTTACGAATATATTTCCTACTTCGACCTTTTTGCATGGCAGTCGGACTTTCCGGATCCGGACTGTAGGTGATCTTGTATCTCCAAAATGCATATTATGCTTATCACGTCGGTTATGCGAAGGGGAGTTAATTGAGCTGGAAGTGATGACGCGTCTTGTTCTCGACTGTGACTGGAGATTCACGATGCGAGAAGTAGATGAGTTACGGATCCTAAGAAAGTCACGTATGGGCCATAGCTCTGGGCTCCTCTGGGATACTTCCCAACGGTAAAGTCAATCGTTTCCTCCAGAGCCCGACCCGAGCTTATCGATTACTACTGGTCAGTGATGAATGGCATTGGATGCTTCCTAACGCGGCCAAGCTCTCCAAGGATTCATTGCAGCAGTATGGATCGGATATAGCTCGTCATATAGACGACAACTTTCCACAGTTCTGCCCCAAATTGCATTGCCTTCGCTTTTTTTGTAGAGCCCATGGTAGTCTTTTTCCGAATTGGCATGGTATCAATTACCCTGAGCCCAAAAGGACGAGTGAGGGATTGAAGAGGGACGATTTGGATAGAAATAGACAATACTGCGGAAGAAGTTGTTTTCGATTGGTTTACAGTGCAGGCGCTCCATCGGTGGGTGAAACATGTCAATCTGTTTGAAACTCTCCGTTCTGAATTTAAGACAGGAGACGGTGGTTTGGGAGAATGAAAATGATGAAACCCTGGTTGAAAGCGTACTCAAGATCCTTCCCGATACCAGCCCTTGTGACCTTGCCATAATCTGTCAAAAGCAATGCAGTGAGGGAAGCCTTCTAATATGTATTGTTTCATGTCAAGTTGACTCTTGTTCTCACAGATTTATGCCTTTCGCTATAACAAAATTAGAGACGAGAAGATCATTGAAATGTCAATACCTCCTAGGCAAGAACAATATGTGTTCGGTGAGCTGCATTCAAATGCCCTATGATAAGCTCATGGCCTATCTGGTATCAGTCGACGAAGATGCAGACAATGAGGAATACGAGATGCATGAGTCAAGTTTACCTCCTCGTTATAGCTGTTTAAATAAACGTCTTTCTAGGCCAATTCCATGCTATCACAGAGGGCCTTGTACCGAGGACTCATGCACCTGTCTGAAATCAAACGTGCACTGCCAACGAAGCTGTCAATGCGACAAAGGCTGTAAGATTCTTTGCGACTTGCTTCGTAGCAACAGTGGAAGGGTGATTTTGCACAGGTTCGGTTCGTTGGAAAGGTTGTCGTTGTGGAAGAAAGAAGAAGAGAAAAACAGGAGAGCTACTATGTTCCTCTATGGAATGTGTATGCAGGCGCTCTGGGAGGGAATGTGATCCAGACATTTGCATTGGGTGTGATGCTCGGTGAGACTGTTTACTGCCCTTATTTCATACCTCTCGAGTCTAATATTCCACCGCGGCCTCTCCTAGAGGTAAGCAATCATCTAGAGTGTAGATCCACTAGGTATTGCTTATCTCTCGTAGGCAAAACCAAAGGGAAAAAATGCCATAACGTCGAGTTTCAGCGTGGAGACTTCCCTGTACGTACCTAGAATCGATACCAAGTTCTTTCATACCTATCACCTTTTACCTATTTATAGCCCCTGGCTATCACCTTTGGAATGCATGGATTGGGTGCATTTACACTCAGTACTTTACAGGGAGGCAGGATTATTGGAGGCAAGTCCTTTTTCCCTCGTTGATCATGACTTTGCCGACCTAATGTTTACAATCTTTCTCTCTTATTATTGTATTTCTTGCTATCCCTTATTAAAAGAATATGTTGGGGAGATTATGAGCGTTCGAGAACTAGGTTTATCTACGAAGTACGTTGTCAATAAATTTTCACCTTTCTCTGCTCATCTATTGTGGATTGTTATCCGCGGCCCGTGAATCAGCAATATCATTCATGAGCACACTGGCTTCAACTACAAGTATGAAGTTCGACGCGATTTCGTTATAGATGGGGCCACACTGGGAAATGAGACCCGGTTTCTAAACGATTCCAAGGAAGAACCGGATAAGAATAATTGTTATGGTCGAAGTCTCTTGATTGACGGAGATTTTCGGCTTGTCCTGATGACCAGTAAGTCGAAATATGTTCATGCCCACTGTGTTGTTGATATTATGACCTTTGCCGTAGGCAGAAAGATACAGAAGTCGGAAGAGCTGCTCTTGGGTTACGGAGATAAATATTGGAACCCTATGGAAATTTAAAGGGAAACAGGCTCTAATACATAGATAGCCCACTTAGTCGTACCATGTGTGGTGATGCATTCGTCTCGAACTTAGTGTGAAATTGATGTACTACTTTGGCCTATGTAATGGTAGTTCTGTACAATATACTTAAATGTTTACGAAGTTATAGCCCAAGAGAAAGACGAAACCCAGATAACATGCCCAATGAATAAGGATGAGAATAGGATGTGAATCGTGAATTACTGTACAAATTCATGATATTTACAATGATTCTTGGTACTTTCTCGGGACGGATGTAGAGCTCGCGGGCACGTCGTAGAGAGGAATGCTATGTGTTGACGATACTTGCCAGTCCAAGACGCCACCTGCAGTTGCGGAAGCGAGTTCCTTCGACCAAGCTCTGTCCTGAGCCATACGCAATGCGATGAGCATGCGAGTAATCGACTATACACCAGTCAGTATTGAATCAAAAATACAGAGGCGGTATCATGCGCACAAGAACGTGTGGGTAAGGCAACAGGAAAGTCGAGCTAGTCGAGCTGCCGCGGGACATCAGAATGACATAGGTTAAACCCCATATCGTGAAAAGGGCACCAGACTCGACGACAATGGTTATGAAACCGGTGTAGAAAGATGCATGGAGCTTGCCCATTACTTTTTTGACTCTGGACCGCATCCAGAACAGACGAAAGGCAATTGCAATAGAAGCAAAGAGGTTGAGAGATACGCATAGGGAATAAAAGGTAGTGGAGTAGAGCGCTGATCTCGCCGCCCACCAGGTGTGCGAAGGCCGTGTTTGAGTTATAAGAAGTGGTATAGACATCGCTGAAGTATACTTGGGACAAGTTCTCGATGGGCAAAAGAAACGACCACTCACCAACTCTTGATATATATATTAGAGATGGGAAGACGATGATTAGACGATTAGAATTCCAGACAATATACACTCGATACAGCTAGAGGAACCCTCAGTTAATGATATGTTTGCAGTCGTCGCATTTAGACGAACCATCATAATGTCCCCAATCCAGGGCAACAGGGTTGCACTGGACATATAGTATGAGCAGGCAAAAGCGCTGTAAATGAAACATATGAACGGACCATACTTGGCTCATTATGTGGACTTTGTTCGCCAGATTGTTGTCCCAATAATTCTGGGGGCCACTAGGGTCGGTACGATGGTCGATGAAGATGGTTTCCGCGAACTTCAAACTACCAGCCATGGCGACAGTCGCTAAGCAGAACAACAGCGTCGAATACCCGACGATGGCTGCATACATCTTGCCTCTCTTCGGTCTTGATAGTAAAACCTGCGCTAGTTGGGCATACAGCATCACAAGGGCACCTGCAGCAATGAACCCTCTTCACGCACAGGCGCTGACAAAGTAAGCTCACCATAAGCCAAGGTAGATACTAGGATTCCATTAAACAGAGAACGATCTAATGGGAGTTGGTCTTTGGGTGGGTCACCTGCCATCGAGGAAGGATGGTATGCGGTGTCAGGGGAGCAGCTCGCTGGCAGCTTGTCAATATATATAAGTATGTACTTACATACACTGGACTCGTGGCCCTGAAGGTAAACTTGGCATGATGGACCTAAGGGTCAAAGTCACTCCGTCGGGTATCAGTACTCATGGGGTATTTCCATGAGCATAGATGATTTTCCCTTCTTGACAAGCACCCCATTGGAAAACCTAGTACGTCTGGTTTTCTACTAAGTTTCTTTGCTCCTCTAGAGGGTGTCCGTGCGCATTCATCTATGAGTAGTGTCTTTGATATGAAGTTCGGTTGATCATGAAACACGGCCTCGATCTACAACTATTCAACGACGTCCCACGTCTTGTTTCACACTTGCCAAGCGGATCGAGATCGAAGATCTTTTACATCAGCGCATCATGGACAAGCTTCTATTCGCTCGTAACCTAGCTGTAACTTCAACTGATTAAACAAAGAGTGGCAGCCACTTTTGGCATGGGCACAAATGACATAAATATCGCGTTTCTGTGCTAAGTATAATTTTCCTCAAACGTCGCCACCACAGTACATATCCCCTTATAACCGTGTATGTACCTTTGCTTTTGCCGCATGGATTGCTACCGGAAGATGTGAACGAGGGCGACAGGACTGAGACAGCCTGGGAAAGTCTCTGGTCCCGGCCCGGCTCTTGTCCCAGCTGAAGCACGTCAGAAAATTGCAACACAACACGACGTGCTCAGCTTTTGTGAGGTCAAGTGTGAAGCAAAAGAGTGACTCGCAGGCTCGTATTTAAGAGCTCAACGAAAAATAGGTACAATATCATGTCCTGACCAAAGCAGTTGTGAAATGCATCGATCGTTCACGTTCAAGAGAATGTATATTGAATCGTCTTCATGCTTAGATTGAAACAAATATACTCAGACGAATGAAAGACATCGAGTTTTCCGCAAGTAAATGCGACCCACATACATTGTTCATCAACTGACAAAATAGCGGCGGGCCGTATCAAAATAAACTCATTGATGACGGAACGAAATGGCGACTAAGGTGATGGTAGTAGAAGTCGAGTTGCCCCTTGAAGGTGGCGAGGTCAATGCATCTATACACTGACAAAAAGTAACAGCATCGCCTCAGCCACAGTAAGACCGTGCAAGTCTGACGAGGAGTGGGAAATGCACGACTCTCAAGAGCTCTGCATGCTACCGTTGTCCACTGGGGTCAAGGTCTGTTTTACATTACAAATGTGATTATCCTCACGTATTTTGTTGATGGAGTCCTAGTGTAACACTGTAACAAAATGTGAGATCGTGGAGGGGACGCGCCCAGGTGCCGCACTACACAGAACCCATTGATGCGCCTTCATCACGTCTAGACCAAAGCACTGATTGAGTCCACAAGTTATAACCTTATGTAGTTGCTCTCTTGGATTTGATCGTGATGTATCTCTTTGGAAATCTTTTTTTGAAACTACTTTTATGCAGCAACACTGAGAACTGAATAGCCTTTGAGATACTACCTACATGAGATACACCTCCATACCCCATATTGAAAAACCTATCTTGTTGAGCTTATCATGCCCATCAGGAGCCCATCGGTGGTGAACTCCAATTGGAGCTTGCACAACACAATGAATGTGTTTTGAAGTTGGCTTGCGCAGCTGAAAACCCTCAGGATTGTGGGCATGCATGATATCACAGACAAATTGTCTAAACAATAAACATAAACTTGAATGTCATATATCATGCTCAGACATCAAGGATCATAGGCAACTTGATACCAGATTGATTCAACACCTTTTCCTTTTGCCAGATCATTGTCAAGCTGGTTGATCACAAGTTGCTTGGCATGACTTAGCTCAACAGCAGTGATCAAGAGCCCTGGGGCTGCAGTGATGCTCAACAATGTTTGACAGTTAGACTCACTGTCAAAAAGGATGTAGGTAATGAAGTAGTATGATAGCCTAGTGACTACATACCTCATTTCAATGCCATACTCTGACTTTAAAAGCCTTGCAATTGTCTTGTTGCTCAATATATTTCTGTGATGGTATTTGTTGAGGGCCTGGTGAAGTATTTCATTGTCTGCTTGGGCTATCAAGCTACATGTCAGCAATGTCTTAAGGCCTATTGAAAAAATGTCTTACAAAGGTTCCATTGGTTTTTACCTGTAGGATTACGGTTGTGACTGAACATGCAAGTATGACCTGTATCAGTCAGACAGGAGAGACTTCATTTATATATGAAATCAGAAGCCAATGTTGTAAATCCTTGAAGTGGAAAATACACATTGAATGGAAGAAATATATGCCACAGTTAGAAAGTAATGCCATAGTGCCTAAAGTGTAGAACAAGAAGTAACAGAAGAAGGTTAAAAGATATGTATTCATGCTAACTACAGACAATGGATTATGACAGTAAGGAGAACTAGTATGTAGGGCAGCTAGTGATCCTTACAAGCCTGTGTTAAGGGAAGATGGGAAGACAGCAGCAGCAGTTGTACAAATGGTAGACAGGCAACACTAGAATGCAGGGAGAGGGGTCTTATCATTGAACATTGCGACGCCCGCAGATGGGGTGCACAAGCCGGAGTTCCAGTACCACAAACACAAGTACGATTTGTAACTGATACAATCAAAATAGACCTTGACCCCAGTGGACAACGGTAGCATGCGGGCGTGAACTTCACGTTATCTCAAACCTTACCGATGTTTACTACCTGTGACATATCTTGGTACTGAAGTCTTCAAGCCTGAAACACTCATTATGAACCCTATTATCAAGAGCGCGAGAAAATTTATCTCGAAGGGATGACGGCTGACTCGAGAATCGCCTTCGTAATGTTATATGTGAAATATAACAGTCAAAACGCCATGCAGAGGGCAGATCATCCCCGGTTCTCAAACTCAGGAACAGGACATTGCTTGCAGTGGGAGTCTCTGGGGTCCTTTTCATCAGCTGTGTCCGTTTCGTCAATTTATCAAGATGGTCGGATGTTGTAATATCTCCAACTATCCTTTCTTACATCCCGTCAACTGATATTTGCATGTGCAGACATGGCGCGGAATATACGTTATCCACTCACTGTTCGGTGACGAACAAAACTTGTGGTGTTTAACCGGTAGCTTCTGACAGTTGCTCACACTCGTCAGAAATCCATTGATGAGAAGTCAGAAATTGAGGAGTAACATAAGATGGGAAACGTCACACATACTACTTGTGCATGCGCACAAACGCCAGACGGGTGGGTATTTCGTGCATTACGCCGTGCTCACGACGTGCAGAATTGATGTGCTCGAACCTACTCGGATGCACTGCGAACGCGGATGCTCACGCTCCTGACGGTGTTCGGAAACGATGTTAGCTGAGTGACTCTGAGTCATAAGAACGATGAAAACTTACGTTGCATTACAAGAGTCTTTACAGCATTGTTCCACCAGTTGTCTAAACTGTGGGGATATCCCGAGATCCTAAGGATTCGTGAGAGAAAAAGGAAGCTTGTTCAACAGAGTCCGTGCCAGAGAGAGTTCTCCGAGAGTGCATAGATGAAAGTTTCGAACCATAGTTCCTGATCTACATGACACAAGAGCGACGGCACCGTCGGCCGTTGTAGTTCATCCTCGTTGAATGTTGCCAGAACACTTTGGCTGTAGCAGACTAGATGTTGATCCCTCACGTTCTCGGAACAGGAAGGATGATCGAATCAAGTAAATGGTAATGTCTGGCAGACTCGGCGACCACTGGGAGTTAGTAGTACGATAAACTTTAGACATTGCGTTTCAGGATGCAATTGTATTCCATTTCTCGGGCGCGGCTTCAAGAAACGACGTCGGCGAAGCTAGGAATCCTCCGATCAACGTTACTTTTTGGACAGCTACGATGAGTTCGTGGGAGAAAGGAGTGTTTCACAACCTGCTTGAGCCCTGAAGCCTGAAGCCTGATGCCGAGTCTTCGGCCTCGCTCCCGAACGATGCATGCCGTAAATATTAAACCATTCTTGGGGGAGGAGGTTCGTTGCAAGGTATTCGACAATGCACCTGGGTAAAACATGCCGTGATCACAGAGGAGTCGTGAGCCCGTTCATTGCTCTCATGCTCAACAGGATGATTCCTGACTACCCTGTAAATTGAATCAGATGAGTGAATACGTGTAAGTACAGGCTGGAGCACCCCGACTCGGAGGTGGCATTCTCAGCCATTAAAAACGAGGCTAGACAAGAAAAGTTTAGTTGGGACGCTACTGACAGGAATGTTACAGCATGCATTTATACTCTGTTAAGACACAGGTAGCGAAGACAACGTCAACTGGATGATAAGTCAATAATCAATCCATATAAACCCACGGCATGAGGCTCACCTTTGCTCCAAGTAAGTATGGCGTTGCGTTTAGTCTTCCCTTTCCACTCCCATTTGATGATGTATTGATTGGTTGGTGTCCCCTGTTGTAATCCTCCCTCCGCGGAACTGTTTTGGGTTCGAAAGAGGATGCTTCGTAATTATTGAAGCATTGAGGAGCCAAGGAGACACAAATTGATCATACACCAGGTCAGCGACAAGCATTGTTTGCTACGCAATATGTTTTTTTTTCCATCTCCTAAAATCAACATACTTGTGCTTTGAATGATAGGGTATAAAGTTAGATACAATAGTAGGTAAAAAACAAAACTAGAAACTCGACGAATCCAAGGTGTCTTCGGTTGTCAGCGGAAAATGCTTTTTAACTGAGTCTCAACAGCCTCCGAAGACATCTTCATATCTGAAGCAGACTTAAGATATCGACATAATAATGAAACAGAACACAAGGGAACTTACACTTCTGGGGATCTTGGTAATGGAAGATCGTCAGCTTGTCCACACAAAGATTAGGGAGAGAAAAGATGCATACTCTTGTTTTCGCGGTGTTTCTGCGAGAACTTCTGGAGAGACGGTATTACAAGCTTCACAACCTCCTCACCAATAAGTCCCCTCGCCTCTTCGTCATCCTCCATCACCTTCGCGAATTTATGCCTCTCCATGACTTCTTCCAATGAGTCAAAGAACCGTGTCAACTTCTCCTTGGTAGCAGAAGATTTTAATAAAGTAGATTTTTCTTTCGTCTCGTCCGTTAGAATCTGCACGAGTGGTGAGAAGTTTGAATCAAAATATGCCGTCTTTGCTGCTCGGAAATTGATGTTTAGATGGTCTTTAGCGCTTTGAGGGAGGAGTGATGACAATGCTGGGTGGACGGGATCCACCAGAAGATGATGATGGAGGTATGAGATGTTGTTCAAGAGAAAGATTGAGGCAATCGCGGGCCGTTTTGATGTTCGTGAAAGGGTATTGACGCTGTTTACGGAAGTCACGACGACGTCATCTACAGACTGGTTAATAACAGTCAAAAAGTTGTTTGATAATCCTTGATACACACAGACAAAGTGCTCAAGGAGCACAGTTTCGTCGTTCTCGCCAGATTTTGTTGTTACCTTCCCAACCTGGACACCTTCGCCCATCTTCCAATTGCCATCACCAAGAGTCAACAACGCTGAACCAACCGCAGCTTGAACCTGTGGTAGCTTTTCCATATACCTGATTGTCTAGAGTAATCCTTAATCCAGCTCCCACAATACTTGCGGGTAACGTACCGATCTTACGAAATCGGCAAGACCTGTGTTTACAAGCTCTCCGCCTTTACCCATCGCTCCAAGCTTCAAGTCCACAAGGAATTCAGGGAAACTCCTAAGACAAACCGCTCTAAGGGTATTCAAACCGTCTTTGACCTCGTTTACGTCTTTCCTTGTCTCGCTGCTGCGTCGTGACAAAATATCATCCCACTGAGACTGTATAGATAACATACACTCGTATGCTGCGAGTGCAAGGAAAGAGTACTTCGGAAGGGATTTTTTGATCAGGTTGACCAGAGATATAAGAATCGTAGTGAACAATTTGAGTATTGGCGAGAGGAGTGTGTTGAACGATGAGGCAAGCATCGACGCGCTCGCTATGGGTGTTAGCTGCGAGAGAAGCTGGTACTCGTCGCTGCACACGACCAACACCAATTCAACCCATTTTCCGAACTCCTTGCCAGCAGGAACTGGTTCGATCGTGTCTGCTCTATCAATGCATCGTTTCCCTTGGCTTTCGAGACACTTCTGCGCCCAGACACCTCGCATGTCAGCGTAACCTCGTTGTGCGTCTTGGAGTGTTGTAAGAATCGTCTGAGCTGCAGGATGGGAAGGGTGCGTTGACGGTAACGGGAGTGTACGCAGAAAGGCAACGAGCTGTCGTAGTGTCGCTAGAACGTTAGAGGGGAAAGGTGCCATTGACCATTCGGCGCCTGGGGCTGGCGTTGAGCCAGACGATACTTCTGCAACGAGTTTGGTGTAGAGTTGAGTTAGTTTTTTGGCACCTGTTTCTACTAGTCGTGCCTGCGAAAGATGGGTTCAATAAGAGATTGTGCATTGAGCCAGAAAGACAAACTGTTTGTGCCGTGTCTTGATCTGAGGATTTGAATGCAATAGTAGCGTTCAGACGTTCAACCGCCGCCCAATATTTGTCCAGTTGTGCCGTTTGTGGCCTGATACGCGCTTCAATCGCGTCCTGAACTCGTTATAGTGGGTTTATACTCACCCCCTGAGGATCAGAGCCTCTTCTTCTTCCATGCTTTCCACACTGCTGGTGACCTGGTCCATCTTCTGTAGTGTCCTGTCAATATCTACTCCAATCAGAAATCAAGCTGACACGATCGACAAAGCAAACACACTTGAGGCTCTTCTATTCAGGATTTGCGTTGAAGTATAGAGCGGCAGGATAGACTTTTCTAGCTTTGCCAACCGCGTGTCGAAGCTGTCCAGAATAGCTTGGTTAGTTAGGTAAGTACAGAAACACTTTGAGTCCTTCCTAGACACGAACATATCATGCGTTGGGAGATCTGGCGCGTTTTATTCAGGTTTTGCTCCAACTACAACGACGATGAGTCAGAGAAACATGAGGCTACACTACTCACAAGCTCAATTTCCGCCGTTTCGTCGTCCATATCAATAGCTCTTCGCCAAAGATGAGGAAATTCATCAGATCATTATGAGACGGTCTGCGTACACGATGCCGTTCGATATGAGAGGAAAGACAATATGAGTTGTAAAAGAGACACAAGATCGATGGAAGCAACACGTCTGAACTTCTTAAAGAAGATTGCTGGTGAGGAGAGGTTCAAAAGGTGGCTAGGGACTGTCAGCTGGATTTTCAAAATTAATCATTATTTTCCGGATTGCTTCCATATATAGATTGCCATATAACTTACATAAGTATTCTCCATTTCGCTCTGACGGTTGACGTGGACTGATCCCTTCAAAAATCTGGTATTCCTTTGGAAGTCTTGTATAATTGCCATCATGGCCTCCAGTAGCAACAAAAAGACTCTCTATTGTGTTTATTGACAGCCGAGGAACAGATTCTCAGGAGTCTGAAGCTATAGAAGATCAATGAAAGGACCTTGGCGCCTCCCATTGTTCTTTATGGTGATATTTGCTAAATCGGTTACTTATGACTAGGCTGATGATTTCCATGACTAGAATATGCAATGTCTAGATTCAACCCAATATAATCGATGAATAGTCTGAATAATGTTAGTCACACGGAGAGAAGTTGTTCGAGTACAAAAAGCTCCTGGGGTATTATGAACCAGGCCAAATAACTTCTGCAGCCTTGTGTTAGGCTGCTGATAAATGCTATTGTCCAGTCAACCTGGCAACCGTGAAAGGAACTGTCTTGGCCTTATTCAGGAGTTATTTCCGTATGGACCCCTTCTTAGCCGACATCTTAAAAGTTCAATGGCATCCTGGTTGCTTTCTTTGAGATTATTTCGCTAACGCTTTTGCATATTTTACGCTTTTCTTCGTCGTTCCCTAACTCCTGCCATTCTGGTAATGGCAGCTGCCCAGATCCTCTTTCTCTCGATATTTATGTTCTATGCATCTCTCGTTCACGCAGCCCCGTGGCCGGTCCATGCTAGGCATGCGACCCACCGTGTCCGACATATTGGACGCTCATTACAGGTCAAGGCTTTCCACCCAAAGTCCACTTTTAAGGTCGGTCGTCCTACTTTCTTGAAACTCAAGGCTGATCAGACCTATTCTAGACATTCGGAAAGGATGGCATTGAGTCTCCAGTCCCTGAAAGGTTTCGAAATGATCTAGTATCGGCGACACCTGCCCTCAATGACTCCGCAATCGCTTTCATACAATCTCACCTTGGGGTTAATGCCTCGCAAGTCGGCTATCGGTCAGGCTTCACTGGAGTCGATCAGAAGTTTGCCTATGTCAAACAATACCACGTAAGTAACGCGTCGTGCTCGTAGTGTCTGCAATTTAACACGACTACAGGAGGGCATCCCATTTTCCAATGCCGTTGCCAACATCGCCTGGACAAGCGGAAAGGTTGTCGCATTTGGTTCTTCTTTTGTCAATGCCAGTACGTATTGTCCTTCATTGACATGATTTCAACTCATCATGGAACAGACAACATCGCACCATCAACACCGTCTCTGACCGTTAATTCCGTTATCCCCAACATCGAGTCCGCTTTAGAAGCAACGTACAATGACCATCCGACGAGCCTTGAATACCTAGTACGGGAGGACGAGTCTGTCGCACTTACACATGTGGTTCAGGTTCGTAACGAGACGAATGGAAAATGGTACGAGGCATTCGCGTGTGCCCATACTGGAGAAATTCTTTCCGTAACAGACTTTGTTGCTCATGCTTCGGTGAGTGATTGTAGAGCTTCCTTGTTGTGATGGCTTAGAGTCCGCCAGTATCACGTCCTTCCGATTCATAAAGAACTCTTGACTGAGGGTCAAGAGACCTTGACCGATCCCCAGGATTCACTTGCCTCACCCTTTGGATGGCATAGTGATGGCGAGTCAAATTCCACTGACACAAGGTAAATATCTTTTGCGAGCTTCACTGAGAAATCTTCCTGACGTATGTCAGTGGAAATAATGTCGCCGCCTTCGTATATCGTCAATCAGTTGAGATAGCTAACGAAACTTCGGACGGCCTTGTGTTTGACGTGAAATACAATGACTCGCTAGACCCCAGAGTCGCGTCTAATATTGATGCTGCGACTGTAAACGCTTTCTACATTGCCAATACTGTCCATGACTTTACGTACCGATATGGGTTCACCGAGAAGGCGTTCAATTTTCAAGGAAACAATTTTGGAAAGGGTGGAAAGGACGACGACTTCGTTTTGATGTCTGTTCAGGATGGAAGTGGAGTCAATAATGCGAATTTTGCCACGCCTCCTGAGTATGTATATATTTTGCTAGATTATAGTTGGAAGTTTGCTAATGCTACGTTAAAGTGGTCAATTCGGGATATGTAGGATGTTTATCTGGAATATCACGGATCCGCGACGCGATGGCGCAATGGAAAACGATATCGTCGTTCACGAACTAACGCATGGTGTGACAAATCGTATGACTGGTGGAGGAACTGGTCGTTGCCTTCAAACTCTGGAAGCCGGAGGAATGGGTGAGGGTTGGTCCGATGCGATGGCTAAGTACGTTTTCAAATCTGTAAATGTGCATTCTTCGTTAATGTTTCTATCCTCAAGCTGGGTGCACCAGAAATCGGAAAAGGTGAAAGACTTTGTCATGGGCCAATATGTCGTCGATGATCCGGAAGGAATTCGTACTTATCCTTATTCCACTGACCCGTAAGTGATCTAACGTGTACCGTACGAGAAATTAGGGTCTGACGTCTGTTATTAGGAAAGTCAACCCTTTGAGATATTCTAACCTCGCTAAGATTGATGAAGTCCATGGTACGTTTCCAGCGCTACTCCAATGATCAGCGTCAATTTAACTTGTCCCTCTTTTTCCTCTAGCCATTGGCGAGGTCTGGGCAAACATGCTTCATAACGTTTACGCTGCCCTCGTATCGAAACGTGGTTTTTCTTCGGAGGCTTTGACCAATCCCGATACCATGGAAGGAAATGTTGTCTTTATGCACCTGTTTCTCGATGCTCTTCCTCTACAGCCTTGCAACCCAACCTGTACGTAAATTTTGCGCAAAACTCTTACTTTTAACTTACGATACCTTTCATAGTCGTTTCTGCCCGCGACGCCTGGATCCAAGCTGACGAGAATCGTTACAACGGTGCTAACAAATGCACCCTGTACAATGCTTTTGCCAGCCGTGGCCTTGGCGTCAACGCTGGCCCCGATTTTGTCGATAACACTGACGTTCCAGCTGGCTGCTAGACATCCTTCTAGAACTTTACTTCTTTTACGACATCGACATGGACATTCTGATCATGAGATCTAGGATTACTTTGAGTTAATGTGCAATAATTATTACTGTAGCATGAAGTTGATGTATCAGTTCCGAAGCAAGCCGTATAGCCAATAGCATACCGTTTTTTCTAATTAGACATTCTATATCTGTTGTTATATTCGCTATGACAGAGTTTCAAAACTTTAAGTCTTCAGGTCAACGTCCATGTTTTCTGAGCATCCGGCCTGGCGCGGCAAACCAGGCACAGGCAATCACAAATACAGATATTTCTCACACCTTCTTTCAACAAAGTTACATTTATCCAGCATCCTTTTGACCACTCCGCGCGATACTTGGGCGATAGTTTGTTCGCCTCGGCGGCCCTTCTAGCTCACTTGTGGCGCTCTGAAGCCATTGACCACGACAAACTTGTTCATCACAACAGCAGCTCTCGTTCGCCCTTGGTAACCATGGCTGAACTGCAGCCCATTATACCGGCACACAATGACGGCTCGAGCATTGTTGCCGCGGCACAAGAAACGCCGGAACCTGCACCAATTACAGAGCAGGAGGTGGGCGAGTACAGGGAACAAGACCGTTTCCTCCCTGTGAGTCCCATTCGGTGTTTTAAAAATCGTGCCTGATTTGTGCGGCAATACATAGATAGCAAATGTATCTCGCATAATGAAGGCTTCTGTACCATCAACAGCAAAAATAGCAAAAGACGCTAAGGAATGTGTGCAGGAATGCGTTTCAGAGTTCATCTCGTTCATCACCTCGGAGGCGGCAGAGAAATGTCAACTTGAGAAGAGGAAAACAATTGGCGGCGAAGATATCTTGTATGCGATGACGACGCTCGGATTTGAGAACTACTCGGAAACTCTAAAGATACATTTAGCCAAGTTGCGACAGGTACGTTTGGTGCTTTTTTGTGTGTGGTGCGTGACTTTAAAACCCATGTCCAACAGAGCGGCGCTTCAGCAACTGTAAATACCTCGAGATCTGAACAACATATCGAGGCGAGATTGGAGGATGACTCCTAAGTGGCAGGCGTGTATTAAACTCAACGTTGCTTGGGAGAGTATCGGTGGTGAGCAGGGCACCGTAGTCATTCCAGGATCGTCTTCAAGCCTCGTCTTACACATCCTGCTCATGTTCTAGAATTGTGTGTATTTTGCGCTATTATTCGTAAATTTTATTGACACTGCTCCGACGCCCTTCAGAACCTTATATGGAAGAGCTTTAGGCGAGGGTTCGAAGCGATTGAAAGCATGCTATCGTTTTGTGCCAATAGTCTAACTCATAAGTATGTGTGTGCAATATGACCGTACTCATGGCTTTGGTCAGCGAACCCTTTGGACTGATCAATCGATCGCATGGGCTTCTGTAAAATTGGAGGCTTGTAATTATATATCGCGCCTGCTACACAAGAATTAGTGGTGATGGCGTTACGACCGGAAAAGCGGCTTACTTGTGGGGACAAGTGTATCGAAAAGATCGGGCGTTATCTGAAATACTCGAAGCTACAATGATTGATACAAGGAACTGAAAAGCGTCAATTGAGCCGGGCCTCCGGCCGACATATCTTCTGCTGATTGGGGCACGACCTCCACGTCTGACTCAACGGTGATCGGAGTCTTTCTTGGCGACCAGGATGGACCATGGCTTTCCTGCATAGACTCGATCTGCACGGCATCGTATAAAATCTTATGAATCTGAAAAGGCTTCTCTCACTTGATTGTGAATGGAATAGGTCGACCAGAAACATAAGAGGTCAAATATATTACATCTGGACATTATTTGACAATGATCTCTTTGAAAATCAGACTGCGGTGAATGCAGCAGGCGATTATTGATGGTCGACATCGGGTAGAGGTTAGATGAACACGACATGACACGTTCACCTTCTTCATCTTCCCAAATGGGAAACCTGATACCTTCGCCTCCCGAGTAATCGAAAATGTTAATCTGCGGCACGCACTTGTACCGCCTCTCGGAAGGGTTTTAGAGTTATTAATAAACAAAAAGGATAAAAAAAAATCTTCTGGATGCAATTGAGGGCTACTAAATCTATGAGATACTCCACTCAACTCGCGTAAAAATAGGATACATAGGCGACCCAGACCCGATATACGCAACATTGTGAATGAGTGGCATGTATTATTATTAAGTAATGGTGGGATAAAGCTAAAGAGGTGGCATATTTCATGAAGATGGATGGTGGGAAGTTAGGCAGACCGAGGATAGCAGCTGCAGTTATGTGAGGCACCGTATTCCGCCTTGATAATGTCGGCAGCTCTTTCAGCAACGGCATAGACAGTTGAAGATGTATGACTCGTGGGAATAAATGGCTAAAATGATGAAAAGGGTGTCAAGTCAGCTGTTTGATCGAGTTGACATAACTCACGAAAACAGAGGCGTCAACGACTCTGAGTCCCACGACGTTCTTAACCTTAAGATCTGGATCTACAACGCCGTCCTTGGTGCCCTTTGCAGACATACTCAACGTCGAAGTGGGGTGGAAGAAGGTACTGGCCGCCGCAGAGATATATTCGTCTATCTTCTCGTCAGTTGTCGCATTCTCAAGCCCACCACTTGGAGCGATGATATATCCGTCCCAGACAGGAGCCTTGGTGAACGCAAGGGCGTGCTTGATCGATTCACGCATGACAATGCGGTCACTCTCCTCTTTAAGGAGTGCTGGATCAATCAGAGGAGCTTCGAAGGGGTCACAAGACGCGAGCTTGAGTGTACCGCGAGAGACAGGGGAAGTGACAACTGTAGACATGCTGAAGAAACTTGCGTTCTGTGGAACCAGATTGTTCGGCACGATCAATCCATTCTATAGTATTGGATTAGATGACAAAGTAACTAAAAAGTTAATTTGAATCGTACGGCGAAGAGATGTTCAAAATGAGGTGCATTAGGTCCAGCAGAGAAATCAGGATTGATTGTGACGTTCTTCGACAAACGGAAGAATCCGAGCATAGATGCGATAGTGTTGACTAACGGGCCCCCATGAGTCTGCTCCCAGAGTCGAAGTTCAGCTGGGACATTCGTAGGGTCACGAATCTTCTCGAACGTGTTGTTGGAATTGACGATAAAAGGGTGAGCCATGACGGAATGATCGGCAAAATTCTGGCCAACGTCTGAAAGGTTGACAAGTGGCTTTACTCCAACGGCCTCGAGATCGTTGGCGGGACCTATTCCAGAATTAAGCATGATATGAGGAGAGCCGATCGCTCCTGCAGAAAGGATGATTTCTTTGGTGGCGCTATATTGGTAGAGTTGACCTGGAAAAGAAAAATCATCTGTCACGAACTGTTTTTGTAGCTCATCATTAAGAGTACAAACTTGCGCCGTTTTGTCTGAATTCTACACCACGGAAAGTGGGAATACTTCCATTGCTGGTTTGGATCAGACGTGAGACTTCAGCGTTCACGAGGACGTCCAAGTTGGGACGTTGAAGGAATTGCGATGCCAAATAACCGTTTGCAGAACTTCCACGTACTCCTGTCGTACCATCGACAATGGTTTGCAACCAACCTACGAGAAATGAGACTCTGGTAGTAGAAAGAATTCAGGCACTCACCGACACCTAGGGGGTTGCCCGAGTTGACGTCCAGGTTGAATTGGAAGTCACCTCCCAGTTGTTTTGCGGCAGTGAGAATGTTCTGGTTTATTGGGACGGGAAATCCATCCAAACTGGTCGTGATGAGACCGTTGGTACCGTGGATGGACGGGTCCAGTTGACCTGATGTGTTGTGGTTATCCGCCGGAGACGTGAGTCGCTCGCTCTTCAGAAAATACGGTTTGAGGCTCTGCCAGGACCATCCCTGGTCACCGGTGATGTTGGCCCAGCGGTCATAATCTTCTACAGCGGAACGGGTGTATATCATAAAGTCTGAGCGGAGTAAATTGTAAGAGATTTATGCGGGAGTTGAAACGAAAGACATACTGATTGAACTACTTCCTCCGAGTATGTGGCCTCGAGGAATGTCAACAGTCCGCCCACTAAGACCAACTTGGGGAACCGTCGTATAGTTCCAATCGTATTGCGTGTTGAGAAGATTGGCCGCGAAGAAAGGAACTTCTGCGTCCAGGACGCCAACATGGCTTAATAGATCTTTGATCAGCATATTGCAAGTTGCGAAACATAAGGTAGCGTACGAAGGGCCGGCTTCGATGACGAGGACTTTGAAGTTGGGGTTCTCTGTGAGTCTATTAGCTACAACATTTCCTGCCGTGCCACCTGTAGGATATTGTCAATCGGATTCTCCAAACTAATCAATGTTACTGCATCACCTCCAACGACAATGAAGTCGTAGTTGGAGTCCTTTGGAAGGTCAGAAACCTTTTCAAATATTATAGCGTGGGTTGGTGATGTCGAGATAAGGACGAAGGAGAGGGCAAACGAGATAATGTAGGACTTCATTTACAGAAAAAGGAGAACGTTAACGCGAAAAGGATATGTTAACCAAGGCAGGAAAAGAAGGCTGAATTGGAGTTGTTGATGTCGAAAATGCTTGGATAGAAACCTACTTATAAGGCTTCAGTGAAACACCCCACGCGAAATCGCCGCTTCGTACGTTGGACATCTAGAAGCAAACGAGCAGCTCGGACTCGCTGTGGCACACATATTTCAGCCAAAAACGAGGTCCCAAATCGTTATTTTAGGTCAACACTGCAGGAACGGAGTCAATCAGCGGGACCATGGCAGATTCATTTTAAAACATACCTATATCCTGTGTTGACGTGTTTAACAACAAAGAGAGAAATGTCCCTGAATAGCTTTAGTGTTGTGGCCGGATTAAGTGAGGTTACATCGCACGCGGAGATCAAAGAAATGTTAGAGAATGCGCTATATACATACATGGCCCGAGGGGAAACAGGTTTTGTACCTTTTCGGAACACGAAGATCTCACTACAGAAAAAATAATTCCCAAACACTACTCGAGAGCAGGACGAGGGCTGTCCTAGATTCTGGGGCGTTGATGCCTTGCTCAGGCCCTGCAGCGTCGAATGAATTGTACCTGGCGCGATCATCACCTAGATGCTCCTCTTCGACCGTGACGATAAATCTCAAAGAGCCAAAGTACGGTGTCAGACATTAGCTACGTATTGGTCCGTCACCTGAACAAGATACCGCTGTGACGTCCGAATGAAAGATAAACGAATGACCAGGGTTAACATGTCAGTCATTGTACCAAGCTTTGAGGCAGTGACTCGTATTGGAAATTGGATGCACGTCCACGGACCAGTCAAACTCGGTCCTCAAGCCTTGCACTTGCGGTTTCGGTGCTAATCTGGGTCAAAGATACCAATAAAACAGCTAGATTTGATGAACTGTCGCTGTATGTGGCCACAAAATCAGATCGAGTCGCAAAGAATGCAGTGCGGAAAGTATCCGAATCCGTGGCCCAGAGTGAGGACGGGCCCTTGCGCGGCGCATCACCGCTTCCGACGACGAGGATAGTGACATGTCGACGACCATTTGGTTACATGTCAACTGCGTCGAACGGAAACAGGAACGAAAAACGGAGAGATATCAGGATCGGATGGATGGACAAATGTATCGAAACTCAAAGTTGACAGACGGGATGGAACCAGTCCTTTAACTTCGAGCATAGTTACATGCGGATGCCGACTTTATCAGATAGTACTAGTGGATGAGTGTCAATGACCATGGATATTACCTGAAGTGATACTTCAACGGCTTCAATGAACGGATCCGGCGACCAACGCCTCAAGCATAAGACTTCGAAAGGGATCTCGCCATACGCGGTTCGAGCCTATCACTGTTGATGTCGATGAGGCTCCGTCCTTGCATGGTGTTTCTGCCGACCCGGATCAAATCCGGGTAAACTACACCGAATCATGTGGAAGCCTTGCATCTTCAACTAAACCTCCTCTCGCTAGTGACAATGGCGACGACCTTCTCATGGTCTGACACATTCCAGATTGCTTTTTCGGCCTGTCTTCCATGCTTGTCCAAGCCTCAGAAACCACCATCACCAGCCCCCACAGATTCTCTGGACAACCCCGCCGTTGCCCACCGCATCCCACGAGCACGAGTAGATGAGCTCCAAGGGCTGCTGGCGGACAGCGATGCCGAGGCTGAGAGGATGTCTTTGCACTCCAATCCTGGTCGCAAGAAGAAACGGACGAAGCGGAAAAAGGACAAACGCATCACGCTTTTTGGATATGATCTGTTCGGCCAAGCACCGCCTCCTATACGACTCCCAGAATCTGATGAAGAAGATGGAAACCAACTGGGGGTTCCGATTGCCGTGACACGCTCGTCCTCGTCGACTTTCGATTCAGATGCGGCACCCTTAGATTCCACGACAATTGCTTCAATCTCTGCCTCGGCTGCTGCGCTTCGGGCACGTGAGGATGCGGAAGAGGCAGAGAGGAGGGAGAGATCAGAAAGAAAGGAGAGGAGAAGGCAGAAGAGAGAACTCAAGAAGATCCGGAAGGCACTAGCGCTTGCTGAGCAGGGAGAAGACTTTGAAGGATTTCAGGGGAGTGGCGGCGGATTTCATGCTGAAGGTTACGGACCATTCATCCATGCGCGGGCTCCTGAGAACGATGAAGACCTCGATGAGGATGTTGATCTCGATGGTGGTGTGTATGCTCGTAGGAGTAATGCTGGAAATGGCTCTGGTTCGGATTCCAGGAGCAGAACCTCTGCTTCGAGGTCGCAACTGTCCGATCAGCCCGTCTCTCCGCAGTGGCTTCAACCTTCAGAAATTATAGGACCTGTAGTACCACGCAGCAAGAAAACAAAGTCCAAGTCGTCGACAGCTTCCCGTTCTACAACGTCGAGGGCGTCGCGCTCAAACACTAGTACATCGACATATCAATCCCCTTCACTTCTTTCTCCAGCTTCTCCTACCTTCTACGAGAGCGACCTTCCCAGGTCGAAGCTCAGTCTCGTGGAGGAATTTGACGGTAGTCAGGGCTTTGGCGAAGATGACCTACCTTCGCCTATCATTCGGGGTGGGTTCCCTTCTCCTGGCCTTACTGAGTTCCCGAGTACCTGCTTCGACGCATCACATAACACAGCCCGACGGAACTCGCTCCTCGCAAAAGGTGGCGCTTTCCTCGCAACACGGGGTGTGGATGATCTTGAAGCTTGAAGCTTGAAGGATGAACTAGCTGGCTAGGGAAGCACTACTCATGACCTTTATACCTGCGCTCTGCACACTTTTCGGATCCCGTCATTTTTGCTCGTCTTGGAAAGAAGACCTGCCACCGATACCTAGGCCGATGCTTCTTCTAATGTCGGCCTTCTTCTCGCCCTTTTTGACTACTCCTCGCTCTTCTTTTCATTACACACCTTCGTTATGATCCTTCCGGCTTCCAGCTACAAGCCTACAAATTACGCTCTCTTATCATAATACAATACGCGTACTTTTGCGATTGATGCACAAGTATCCTTTTTTTATCATCTCCTGTAGCCTGCGCATCCTCAATGTTTGTTTAACTAGATACATCTTCGGCGTTTTGTACACTTGCTTTGTTGATTTGCATCTTTCAGATGACGTAGGAACCTCAGCGCTCGTGCATCAAGCGTTCATGCATACATCTTCATGTGGATAAATTTTTGGAACAATGCTCTTCTGAGCAAGCTATCGAAACAAGATGAACAATGTCGGGTAGGACGGGTATCCCATATCCACGGTTTCTCTTCCCTCATGTATTCCCATCTGTACATGGTGTGTATCACCCTGCAACCAGGATCATACAATCTTATCCCGAGTCTCTCGATCATCGGTATCCAACAGGAAATAATTGAGGTAGTCTAGAACTACGGGTATTGCCGTTGTTTCGAGCCTGCGCTGAGCTACGATGCGGCGTAAACACTCAAAACCCTTATCCCTATAGTGATATGTCCGGCACGGCTTAAGCCATCGATCAGGTCAAGCCGGGCCCGAGGAGGCAGCCTAGTCAGGGCTTTGGCCCGGCTAACAATGTAGGAAAGCCAAAGCCGGTGCACGTTTGAACCGTTCTTTTGAGTTTGAGGCTCTTCAATCTGTCCAAGGGCGACATCTCCGTGCACATTCTCAAGCTCCGCGCCGCTTTCAATCATAAGTACTGGTAAGGACAGCGACCGAAATCATCCTTGTTACATCACGCAATTGCGTGGTGGTAAATTGTCATACTTATGGTTTCCGGTACTTACTCCTCACAGATTGGACATACCGCATCATCAAAAGATAGGAGCGGAAATGGCTGAGATACTGCAGCCTGGACAATGCCATCCAGCGACTATTCTGGATCATAACGTCGAGATGGGTCAGATAAGCAGCGACGTGATATCATCGTTAGACGTGTTACAACTAAATAGTAGGTTGTTGTCAAACTTGATATCGGTGTGGATATATCCGTGTCTGTGCCTATGGGCGATTCCTCAGAGGCTATACAGGACAATACGCTTCGCCAGAGGGAAAGGCAACTGGACGACGTGGTATCCGGCGGCAAAGAAGGGTACGATGATTTGCGCCAGGACTCGAGAGTCAAACTAGTCGACGTTGGGACTCGCGGGCCGGATTCTAGACATACACGGGCAAATAATAACATTCCCGCCAAAAATAAAGTTCTACATACTGCCCATCCGTTACAGTTCCCTCCTTAAGTGGTCTAATTTTTATCTCAGCTTCTCGCAGAAAGGAAAGAGGATGGGAACATGCGAAGAGGCCCTGGCATCAAGTGGAGTGTTCAAGACTAAAACTGTCGCTGTACTGAGGCCGCAGAACAGGGGTGAGCCGAAGTCTACATTTGAGGGCAGAAGCAGCACTGCCAGCGTTCTCCAGATGATGATATCGATATGAGACCATCGATATCGGACCAGCGATCCGATTAAGAGCCCCAGAGGATTGCCAAGCCTATTGTGACGAGGGAAGAGCGAGCGGACATTGCGTTCCCCAGTCGATGTACTTTGCTAGTTCACCATTGGACAATCTGTCCGGGGTCGCTTGTCAGTCTGATAGGCCTTAAAGTCAAATAATGGGTTCAAGTGGTGAATCCCTATCCACCGGCCCCTCGCTGGCTGGATCCCGAACTCTATAGTGCGGGCAAGTCTTTTGATAATCACTGTCGCTGACTCCAGCCTTGTGAGCCCAGACCAATTTGTTTTTAAATATTAGTGTCTCTTGCCCTGACAAACTCTGGCTATGTTCACAGGACGTCGTGTCGATTGGATACGAACTCATTGATTGCATACTCCATAATTTTATTCAAATATTTGCGAACGTCAAGTCCATGATCAACAGATAATAGCGCCGTAACATCGAGAATTCATGCTGTAGCATCGGTGATGGGTGCGTCTTCAGCACTTGCACTCGCCCTGCTTGCAGGCACAGCTATCGAATTTCATCAATCAGTCCTCTCTGTACATGGAATCACTAAACATACGAATCGCCGCATGTGCAAGTAGAGCCACAGTTGGCATTGGAGACGGGGATGTCAGTCATCTGCGGAGAGTATTGACATTAACTTGAAGAATTGGACAGGGAAGGGAATGGTCAGTACCGAGTACATTGTCAGTTCGGTGTCAAAGTTAAGGGAACCTGGTAAGGCCTGTTTGATGTCATGCCCGCTATTATATACGAGGACCCGTTTGAAGGTATTTGCTCCTGTGTCCTAACTTGTTTGCCATCTCATCGAGACCGTGCAATGGATCTCAGTCTGACCGCTCGGTAGTTCGATAATCAGCGTAAATTGATTGAAAACTGTCAGCTGACGCCTCCTCAAATGGATGCCGCCCATATTTCTCACCTGCCTTGATAGATGGATGATACTCCACAAGTTCGAAGGCATTGCCGAAGAGGTCAGACAGCCAAATTTATCAAAGGTGCTCCAGACATGAAGAATCTAGCCCAGTCTGCCACTTGAAGAAAGGCTTTTACAAGAGAATGTAAACAATTCTATTCCTCCAAAGGCCGGATCTCACTTGAGGCCTGCCAAGTACGTCTATCCGGAGAGAAGCTTAAGGCTGCTTTTTATTCTTTTTGGGGTTTGGGGATGAAAGTCTCGCCTTTTCAAATTATCAGGTCCTATTTCATGCCCACATTATCGGTCAGATAATCTTCCCTCGATAACTGATAGAAGCTTTGTAGATCTTCACTGTCTTTGATTTTCCGTGCCACAAGTGACCAGCTGCACTCTGATCTGGCATTCCTGTTTTTGATACATGCGTTATTAGTAGAAATGGATTATAATGAGCGATACTATCAGAAAGCTAATCTTCAATACATCTTCAGTCATTTATGCACTATACTCAGGAAATAGCAAACGATTGGATTCTCTTTCTTTGAAGTTTACACCAAAGAGATTTCTTGCGTGCTTTCTGAGTAAGCTGTCGTACAGTACAGGGAAAGGAGTGACTGTGTGCATATATACCTGTTGAGCGATGACTTCCGTGACCGCCTCGTACGTCATAGTCTGCTCACGCGACATGATTCCATTTTGATTCCATTTATGGTTACCGCTCGTATATATGTTTTTCTTCTCTTGGCCCAGGTGGCCAGACGATCGTTATTTGCCAGTCTTTATGGCAAACTCTAATTATTTTCACTACTAATATTTACCTACTATCCCCCACGGTTAATTCGGCCACTTTCAGGGTCCTCAAGTGATTACCCTCTTTTGTTACCATTGTTCACAGTTAGATATATACTTGCGGGTACAGCGTTGACGAGACCTCGTCGTCTCACACTGCACTCGCAGGTAAGCACTTACTCATGAGTACCGACGTCGGCTCACACTGCACTCGCAGTCGCCGATTAGATTAGTCTCACTACGTCACGCGTCGTTTCGAGATCCCCTCCCACCATCCATATTTCACACAGTTTCATTCTACATACGTTCTTTTTATTTCTGTTCTTTTCTACCTACTCAAGTCCCTCGTAGTTAGCTTGATGTTTCGGCCCCCCCCTCTCTCGGGAGCGGGGTTTGCCGACATTCGAGAACTTCTCTCAGGACCCAAGAAATCCTATTTCTTTTCGCAAACCCTCGGCTATCCTTGCAGGCTATCCTTGCATTCAGTCAACTCAATTCATTCATTCAATTTATCAAATCTCTTAGACTTATCACTCTACTTTTCATTATCGGCAGCTCAGAATCAATGACCAGCAATTTCGCAACCATGTGACCTTTACACGTGCTTTGGTATGCGTCAGAGCAAAAGTCAGATTCAAGGAAGTAGGGTTAACAGCCCGAGTTAGAATACGTACTCATGATAACTATTGTCGCTCAACCAATGCAAATGCAGGTCTTACATCGGAAATAGCACCAGAAGGACGTCATACTCTTTGGCAGTTGTTTCTCTCCGTTTGTGCGCGTTCGAGTTTGTTCAAATTTCGTACAGGATCACCATTCCTTCGACACTTTCACTCTGGCTTTATCGTCTATCTAGTACTGTTCGTCTCCAAGAGTCTTCCATTCTACACGACGTGACTATCTTTGGATTACTGAGTGAATGCTCAGACAAAGTCGACCCCTACCGGAAACCTCAGGATCTGCTCCGAGTTCTACCCAAAAGCTTCGTTCCAGGTTCTAAATTGCACAACTATGACCCCCCAAAAGCAATCTCTCGCCTCATACATTTGAGTCCACAATCGAGCTCCGCAACGCCATTACTACTTTTACCTCTATTTGGAACACGAGGTCATCTCTGGCGGTGGAAATCCGGCAGGACAGGCGGAGGTGGTAAGGAGGGGTCCGGGCTCGTGGATTGAGGGTGGGCAGTTTACTCATGTACGGGAAGCTTGGGCCCGAGGTCGAAGATAGGGCTGTTCAGAACGAACAATGTGTTGAAGCACTATTGCGTATTCGAGTAACCTTCAGAAAGGAAGCGTGTTAAGAGGATTTTGGACATCCGGCGTTCAAGGCGACCTGTTAGTAGTTATGAACGGTTAGTATCAGTTTTTTTCTCTTCTGTGAGAAAATTGACTGACGACGATAGCTATGCTTTCAATCGGCCAAACACTAGCCGAATCGCAACCGCTATCAACTCTGGTCATAGTCTTCTCTGAGTAGTCAATTTCGTCGAATCATGCGCTTTGTGGACAGTACGGACAATCAAAAATAGGTGTCTGTCACACTGAAGCCACAATATCACTTTAGGATTTTGACGTCCCTGCCATCATCTTTGTTCGATTCGCCTGATTATTTGAGAGCCCGGCGTGGCCACTGGACCTACAAATCAGATTACCCTTTATCGATAGGCTACTTGAGACCTTACAATTTCGTCCTTTGAAGCTCCTAGAGAGTGAGACTAGCGAAAGCTTCCCACCACTTGCCTAACACTGTCGAGGACACGCAATGCAATCAGCTAAAACACAAACACCGGCACGGCGAATTCAGGTTATTCCTTCCCCATCGATAAGACGGCTGTATTGGACGCCAGAGATGCAGGCAGTCACTTGGGACAGCAAAGTAGGAAAACGGGCGCTTGCGCATAGATTCTACAAGAAATTTGACGTGCGAACCTGCGCAATCACGAATAAGTCCAGCACGACTGCCCCAGCCCTCATGGTGGAATTTGCCCACATGAAGCCTCAGCGATACTGGAGACACAGATAATGTATGTTATGCACAAGTCTATTGGTACATGCTTACCTCACTGAAATACGATGTATTCAGATGAATTGTTGGGCGTGGATGATGGGCTATGCCTACAGAGGGACATTTCATATCGATACCCGACTAAATCTCATGCCACGTATGTCAATAGCTATTGATTTTACTCTTCATAACTCAAGATACCGATAGTCAATATCTATGTACACCGATTGTTGGATGCACACCTTGTTACTTTCGTGCTCGACAAGAGCATTATCAAGATTGTCGAGGAGAAGTTGCGTGTCAATTTTTCTGCGAAGACAGTAACTGAAAAAAGGCAACGTATCCTGACGGTGCGCAGCCTATAATTCATCTTGACTATTCATCTTATATGCCCCAGGACCTCGATAAAGAGATGCCTGATGGGGGCTGGCCAGTTACTCTCCTAGCAACTAATCTATGTGACGAAACCGAAGCAATCATGGTCCATCAGTTGGCGGAAGGCCTGAATGGTCGTTTGCGTACTGCAAAAAATTACCAAGTCTTCAAGCACCCCTTTACAATCCATTTCAGGACGGCAGCCAGCCCTATCTTCATTTTGGCAAATATGCAGCAACAAAGGGAGAAGGTCGACATACTCGATTTCCCTTGGTATAATGCGAATTGGACAGCCAAGCAATGGCTTTATTTCAATCGTGGTGCACAACTGAATCTGGAATCTGTACACAAAGCCGTTGTTCCGGAGTGTTTTAAAAGAAGAGCGGCACGCAACACCAGGGAAAGTAGCCGTGGTGACGCCGTGCTTGGTCTACCGGATGACAAGTATGATTACTATGAAGGTAAGTATGAGGCAGAGAAATCGGCAGCGGAAGTCACGAAGTACAACTCTGACAACCTCAAAGACGAGTATTCCTCTGACAAGGAGGATGAAAGCGATGACCAGGAGCCCTTGAAAAATCTATTGGTCCTTCGCAGACCCCTACTTGTACTACTCAAGAAAGGGCTTCAACTTTCAAGGTTTAGTTATCTTCAAACAGCCCAGCCGCCAGAATCAGTTTCGGATGATGCTGATGATGAATTTGACGATAGTGAGTCAGCTGAATCATTGGATTCTTTTTGGGAGGGGAGTGGGTCTGGATCACCGAAGTCATTGGAAGCATCATCAAAATATATCGATGAGAAAACAGACAGTGAAATTGGGACAAGGGATAGCCCACTCCGACTTCGATCACGCACACACAGATCACGAACTCAGACTATATCCGATGTCAACCTGCTTAATGATCGCTTCAGACTTCTTTGATTGTCCTTCTTTCAGTCTTTGTCAATGCCATACCACCAATCGCGTTCCCTTCGATTCTCAGGGCAGACAGAATCCTATTTCGTATCATAGATACTCGGTTGAAGTTAGTAACCATGCTGAACGCTTCATTTAGGCACACATACGTCGCTCAGCCATTCCTTTGCATTTTTCTCTATTATTGTTGTTCGCGATCGAGTTTTTCAGTATGCACCACGACAGATGGTTGCAAACGAGAATAATTAGATTTTCAAAGCGAGTTTGTCTTGGTATGGTGTGAAAATTATGTCAGAGCACGCAGATAACTAGAAGAAATTGACGCGATAGAATTGATTTATTCTTGGGTTTACGAGAGATAGTCTTGAGTAGCTGAGAGTGACTGAGATTAAGCGAGAGAGCAAGGAACAACTGTGTTGATTGCCTGAAGTCCAGTAATCGAATACATGTAGTTGTTACAGAAAACTAGTTGAGAAAGAGAATAGGGAGTGTCGACAATAAGTAGAGTTTAGATGAGCATGAGTCCGTGAAATCTATACGTACGAAAAAAGGAGAATATGACGAGAAATGATGTAATAAGAGACTAGGAGAGTCGACGAAAGTGAGCACATGATTCGGAGTTCGGATGGGACTTGAAGTTTCTTGACACCAGTCTGACGGGTAACTACATATGCACGAACTCTCCTATCAATAAGCAATCAATAAGTCATGATCACGGGAGCCCATTGATCATTATCTTAACTTCAGTGTCGATCTAAATGAAACACAATTCTATGAACCCTCAGCCGTTTCGAAATCGATAGGCAGGTCCCAAATTTTGATACCTGACCCAACCTTGATCTCTTCGCCCAAAAAGCACTATTTCTAGTCTACTCATGACCTCGTTTAATTCTAAATATTTCTAATGCCTTCGTCTTACTGTCATCCTCCCTGTGGCAAGGCAACAATGTCTGATCAAGGTCGGGCCAAATATCAGAATTTGTGGTGTCTATCGATTTTGAAACGACTGTCATTGTACACGAGCTACGCCTCGAGTTGTGATACGATCTCAAGACAAGTGACAATTGACGGCCATTTTTAGTACAGTATCTGCATGTCTACATCTGAGCATTCTCTTCCACTTTCTCAACATAAGGTGGTGGTCTCTGGGGCTGTGGCAGGCTAGAAACAAAAACATGCGGTAATGGTCTGCGGACCATGTCAGAGACAGCGAGAAGTCTGCATTTGTGCAAGCAGAGATGTTCAGGGACATCAAGAAAGTGGTCATACATAAAAGTGGAGGCTATGGCCAGCCAGATGTATGGAGGGATAGACGACCAGACACGCGTGGTGCCGCTCTCAGTGAGAGTACCATCGAGAGCATATATGGGAAATGAGTCAATCCGATAGAGATTGTACGGATAGAAAGTGCGACCAGATCTGGATTTACGAAGACCTTTCTCTGGCTGGAATAAATTTATATCAGAAAAGCGTACGAAGGAGCACGGCAAATGACATACCGGAGTGTACCTTTCCCTTTGATCTGGAGGACAATGAAGGTTATTCCTCCAGAGCTCGGCGGCATATTTGAGGTGTTCTTCCTCAGGTACGAGCGTACACTTGTAGTCATTGAAAGCTTCGGCCATATCCTGTTGTACTATACTCGTGTGCAGAGACCGATAGCACAAACGACAAAGTAAACTTGCTCACAGGTCATTATATTTGCATTAGAGGTAACGAACTTGTTCAATTCGCCCCTCTGAAATCCCATGCCATATTCAACCGGATCAAGCTGTTTGTTATACCGTTAATTTCGACTATGACAACACATCATCAATAAGTTTACCCACGATTGGGGCTGAAGGATCAACCAAAGAAAAAGCAAAGACAGATTTCCTTTCATCGATATAAAGCTGCGATGTTTGGACGGTGTTTTTCGAAGGCATGATGGAGAGACCAAGAGAATGCGCCCTTCAGAGGTATGATTATTGTAAAGTAAACAAAGCCAATTAACAAAACAACAACAACAATCCGACTGTAACCGCAGCGTGAAAGTCACGGTGAGGTCACAAGAGAATATGGGTTCTTCGCGTCTGCACAGAACGGGGGTAAGCTCTGTACTAGAAGTTATCTACGTGTAGTTAGATAGGGTCTTTTTATACGGTATTGGCTGGGTCTTCCCAAATAAGAAATAAGGCGGGTAGGTACGGGTTGGGACCGGAACTGAACGAAGTGACAACAAGGATATGTAGTCAGGCACGGTCGCTCCATACGCCCTCCAGGTAGCACAAGCGGAGCGAGAGATACCTAAAACAGTGGGGATACGAGATGCGAAATGAATGGGCAACAGAAAGTAAATGTATGGTGGTTAGAAAGGGTAAAGGAGAGTGAGTGCCATGCATAAGTAATTTTGGGGTGAGGGTCGACGGCCAACTTTACGCTGAAGGGGGTTCCTCGAGCATGGCGTCGTCGTCTTCTTCTCCTTCTGCGTCGTGATCCGACGGCGGGGTAGGTTCGCGTGGTGGAGTGTGCTGCCGAGAACGTCTGCGACCGCTGGGTTCTCCATATTTGGGGTACCCAATATAGAAACCCTAGGGTTAGGTTCGTATGCTCTTCTAATATTCATCTCAGCTAGAGAAAGGTCTTCGTAAATCCAAATCTGGCCGCACTTTATATCCGTACAACCTCTATCGGATTGACTCATTTCCCATCTATGCTATTGATGGTACTCTCACTAAGAGCGGCACCACACGTGTTTGGTCGTCGATCCCTCCATACATCTGGCTGGCCATAGCTTCTACTTTCATGTACGCACTTTCTTGATGTCCCTGAACATCTCTGCTTGCACAAATGCAGACTTCTCGCTGTCCATGACATGGTTCAGAAACAATTGCCGCGTGTTTTTATTTGTAGCCTGCCACAGGCCCATAGACCACTACATCCTTTTGTGGAGGAGGCTCGGCCGCAAGATGGTCTGTAGACATGCAGATACTATTTTGCGGCCACAATGAGGTGATCTGAACAAGATATGGCTCATCACAAGGCCATAAGACCGTCGATTCTTGTCTTCAGATAATGCCCTCAGAGCGGCGACTACTAGTGGTGGGAAGTTGTTTCCCTTGAAAAAGGGAGTGGGAGATGTGTTATACAATTTCAAGTAAATCCTCAGTAGGAAATAGACATTCTAAAAAGTCACCTGTTGATATAAATGTCTCTTTTGTTATTCCAAGAACGTACGAGCCGAAGGATGTTTGATAAACTACGACTTCCAATGTACTATTCCTCATTCAAGATCGCAGCCTTCCGATACCATCACGAGAGGAAATTCTGAGCTCTTCCAAAGAGGATGTCCTTTACCTCTGTATCGACGCGTGACGCGAGCGCGGTGCCGTGGCTTACATAACACAGCCATTTTTTGATTCGAGGGTGTTGAACCAACATCGAGAGAACGGTCGTCATGTCGGGCAAACCCGATCTCTCTGGCTACAACTATGGCGCCATCTCCTCCCTTGTCCTGACGGCGGACCGCTCAGCGCTGCCCCGCCGCGACAAGGAGCCTGATGGCGCGCCCACCTCGCTGGCAGGCCGCATCGACCCGCGCGAGATGGGTTCGCGCGTGCAGCGCCAGGCACCCAAGGACCTCGAGAAAAAGAAGAAAAAGGCCGCGGACCGCCAGGATGCGTCGGAGAAGCAGCCGAAGCGGCGTGCGGAGATGGGGTTTGGGTACACGGACATTATAGAGGCGACGCAGGATGTGGAGGGGCTGACGTATCGACCGCGGACGGCGGAGACGCGGGAGGTGTATGAGATGATATTGAGCTCGGTGCACACGGCGCTGGGGGACCAGGCGCAGGATATCGTGCGGAGTGCGGCGGACACGGTGTTGGAGACGCTGAAGAACGAGGGGATGAAGGACTTTGACAAGAAGAGGGAGGTGGAGGAGATTCTGGGGCCGGTGACGAGCGAGCTGTTCTCGCAGTTTGTGAACTTGGCGAAGAAGATCACGGATTACAACGCGGAGGACGAGACGATGGGTGACCCGGACATGGAGAGGAAGGACGCGGAGATCGACGACGAGGTCGGTGTTGCCGTGGTGTTCGACGAGGAGGAGCAGGACGAGGAGGACGAGGAGGGCTTTGAGATCCGCGACGACTCTGACGACGAGGAAGAGGAGGCGCCCGAGGCACCGCCCGCGGACGACGACGGCGGCGACGGCGACGAGCTCGTGATTGGCGGGCAGTCGCAGGTCAAGGCGAGCAAGGCAGACCAGGACATTGTCTCGCCGCACTCCATCGACGGATTCTGGGTCCAGCGCCAGATTGCAGAAATATACCCAGACCCCGTCACAGCCGCCGACAAGACCGCTGCCGTGCTGTCTATCCTCGGCTCCGAGTCCTCTCTGCGCGACTGCGAGAACCAGCTCATGGAGCTCTTCGAGTACCAGAGCTTCCATATCACCACCAAGTTCCTCAAGAACCGCGACGTCGTTGTGTGGTGCACGAAACTTATGCGTAGTGACGCAGACGAGCGCGTCAACGTTGAAGTTGCCATGCGCGAAAAAGGGCTCGGGTGGATCCTGCGTGAGCTCGCGGGCGACCGAAAAGCTAAGGCACAATCTGCCGGTGCAGACGACGACGCGATGGACGTGGACACCAAACCCGAGGTCCCCAAAACTGCGACCCTCAAGCCCGGATCGACTGTCCAGCCTAAAAAGACGGTGGACCTCGAGTCGATGGCCTTTAGCCAGGGTGGGCACTTGATGAGCAACAAAAAGTGCAAACTGCCCGAAGGCTCGTTCAAGCGCGCAAAGAAGGGATACGAGGAGATTCATGTTCCTGCACCCAAGAAGAAAGACCCCGCGCCAGGAGAGTTGGTTCCAGTTGAGAGGCTGCCACCATGGGCACGCGAGGCGTTTACGGTCAGTCATCTGAACCCGGTGCAGAGTAAGGTGTTCCCCATCGCGTTTGGGACGGACGAACCCATTCTGTTATGTGCACCTACGGGTGCCGGAAAGGTCTGTTCTTACTCTGAAGCATATGCATGTATCTAATACACTGTACAGACAAATGTCGCGATGCTGACGATCCTCAACGAACTCTCCAAGCATCGGGATGAAGAAAGCGGTGTCTTCGATCTCGACTCTTTCAAAATCGTATACATTGCCCCCATGAAAGCGTTGGTTCAGGAGATGGTCGGCAACTTTACAACCCGTCTCAAACCCTACAACATCAAAGTCGGCGAACTCACGGGCGACTCGCAGATGACGAAACAGCAGATTTCGGAGACGCAGATCATCGTCACCACGCCCGAGAAATGGGACGTCATCACGCGCAAGAGCACGGACACGAGCTACACCAACCTCGTTCGCCTGATCATCATCGACGAGATCCACCTGCTGCACGACGAGCGCGGGCCCGTGCTCGAGGGCGTCATTGCGCGCACCGTGCGCAGGATGGAGCAGACGGGGGAATACGTCCGCCTCGTCGGGCTCTCCGCGACGCTGCCAAACTACCAGGACGTCGCTACGTTCCTGCGCGTCGACGAGAAGAAGGGGCTGTTCTACTTTGACGCGTCGTACCGCCCGTGTGGGCTCCAGCAGCAGATCATCGGCATCACGGAGAAGAAGGCGATCAAGCGGTACCAGCTCATGAACGAGATCTGCTACGAGAAGGTGCTCGACCAGGCGGGGAAGAACCAGACGTTCGTGTTTGTGCATTCGCGCAAGGAGACCGCGAAGACGGCGCGGTTCCTGCGGGACATGGCGATCGAGAAGGAGACGATCACGCAGTTCGTCAAGCCCGAGGGCGCGGTGCGGGAGATCCTGCAGGAGGAGGCGGGGAACGTGAGCGATCCGGCGCTGAGGGACCTACTGCCGTTTGGGTTCGGCATACACCATGCGGGGATGAACAGGGAGGACCGCAGGCTCGTGGAGGAGCTGTTTGCGGACGGGTCGATACAGGTGCTCGTGTGCACTGCAACGCTCGCGTGGGGCGTCAATCTCCCTGCGCACACGGTGATCATCAAGGGGACGCAGATATATAACCCCGAGAAGGGACGCTGGGTTGAGCTGTCGAGCCAGGATGTGCTGCAGATGCTCGGGCGCGCGGGCAGGCCGCAGTATGATACGTATGGCGAGGGTGTGATTATCACGAACTATGAGGAGGTGCAGTATTATTTGAGTCTGGGGAACCAGCAGCTGCCGATTGAGAGTCAGCTGGTGGCGAGGGTGGTGGATATGCTGAATGCGGAGGTTGTGCTGGGCACCGTGAGGAATCGGGACGAGGCCGTGCAGTGGTTGGGGTATACGTATCTGTGCGTCGTTTCGTCTCTCTTCGCACAAGCATCTGGCTAACGGCCGTGGACGACGCAGGTACGTCCGCATGCTGCGCTCACCGGGTCTATACAGCGTCGGCGTCGACTACCTCACTTCTGACGACCCGACGCTGATACAAAAACGCGCCGACATCATACACTCCGCCGCTGTGCTCCTCGAAAAGTGCCAGCTCCTCAAGTACGAGCGGGCGACGGGGCGGTTCCAGAGTCTGGAGCTGGGGCGGATCGCGAGCCACTATTATGTCGCGTACGGGAGCATGATGACGTATAACCAGCATTTGAGGAGCTCGATGGGCATGCTGGAGCTGTTTAGGGTGTTTGCGTTGAGTAATGAGTTTAGGTTTTTGCCGGTGGGTGGTTTCTTTGCATTTCCGGGTGGAGAGAGGCTAATTCTGTGACTGTAGGTGAGGCAAGAAGAGAAGATTGAGCTTGCCAAGCTGCTTGAGAGGGTGCCGATCCCGGTCAAGGAGAGTGTGGAGGAGCCCGCTGCGAAGATCAATGTTTTGCTACAGGCGTATATATCGCAGCTCAAGCTCGATGGTACTTTTTGACTTGTTCTGTGATTTTTTTCGTGGTGCTGAATGAATTGGCTAGGTTTCGTACTCCTCGCGGACATGGTGTTCGTACAGCAATCTGCCGGCCGGTGAGTTGGTTTGTATCTGCCTGAAGACGATGCACTTATCTTTGGGTTTGTGTAGTATCCTCCGTGCGATCTTCGAGATTTGCTTGAAGAGAGGGTGGGCGGTGCCTGCCAAGACCGCGCTGGACCTGTGTAAGATGGTCGAGAAGCGGATGTACGTGCCCAGTTCCTACACTGAGTTTTGAACGTTGATCAATGGATGGGCAGGTGGGGATCGATGACGCCGCTCAGGCAGTTCAAGGGTGTCCCGTCGGATGTTGTGAGGAAGGCGGAAGGCAAACAATTCGTATGTCTTTTCAGTCGTTTTTGCTGCGCTGGCGTGACTGAAGAGATCTCTGTAGCCGTGGTTCAGATACTTTGACCTCAGTCCACCTGAGATTGCGGAGCTGATTGGGATTCCGAATGCTGGACGTCTCGTGCATCGTCTCGTGCATAATTTCCCCAAGCTGCAGTAGGTCTTTTGCTGGTGTGGTCGTCTAGGATAACTGATTGAATGGTGATTTAGGCTTCAGGCTCAAGTACAGCCGATTACGCGGTCGCTTCTCCGCATAGATCTTTCGATTATTCCCGACTTCCGATGGGACGAGAAGATACACGGCACGGCGGAGACATTCCATATCCTCGTCGAGGACGTGGATGGCGAGATCATCCTATTCCATGATACCTTTATCTTGCGACAGAAGTACGCCGAGGACGAGCATAATGTGACGATAACGGTCCCGATGTTCGAGCCCGTCCCTCCGAACTACTACATCTCCATAATCTCCGACCGCTGGCTGCACTCTGAGACCCGTCTCCCCATCTCATTCAAGCACCTCCTTCTCCCTGAAAAGTTCCCCCCTCCAACACCCCTGCTCGATCTCCAGGCGCTCCCGCTCTCGGCACTGCACAATAAGGAGTTTGAGGAGATCTATGCGTCTACTATACAGACGTTCAACAAGATCCAGACGCAGGTTTTCCAGGCGCTGTATACATCCGAT
>JAGGAQ010000067.1:0-60487 GCA_017657225.1 Termitomyces sp. T69sscA
CCCCCATCACGCATCATGATCGCGCATCACTGCCGCCGACCTCCGCTCGCCACGCCCCGCTCCCGCTCCCTCCTCACAGCACCACCACCGCGTGTCTCTGCGCTTCCACTTCGAGACCTCCGCGCGACATGTCTTGGCCTCGCCCCGTCCCGCATGGCCCCCGGGTCTCATCCCAAGCCCCGGCGCCGCGACCCGCTGCTGGAACCCGGGCCTGACCCCCGGGCCATACGTACCACGTAGTATATAAGGTGCAGAGTAGTTAGTAGGTACTCTAGTCTTGATATTAACGTAACCCCCGTCTTGTCTGTTTGTGTTCATCTCTGTTTCGCCTCTCTCGTGCCCCGGTTTCCTTACTTTACCGTTTCTTTTCTCATACTCGCCTCGTTTCGACTATCTCTCTCGTCTCAACTCGTCTCGTATCTCTAATCTAATCTCGTTGTCCTCTCCTCCCTTTTCCACTCTAAGTTCTCTCGACTCTTTGTTCCCGGCTCTCTTCTTTCGACTTAACCATTTCCATCTCCCGCTATCTTATCTCGACTCTTTCCCCTTTTGGCTATCCGACTTCCCCAGCTTTGCTTCTATCCCCGGGACTCGCTAAGTCCCTCGTCTGCTTTTCTTTTGATCCCCGGGACTCGCTCGCCCCCGGCGCTCGCTCGTCTCATTCTCTCGCACCCCCGGGACTCGCGCCAACCCCCGGCACTCGTCCTTTCCCCTCCCCGGCACTCGTCTCGCCCACTGGCACTCCCGGCACCCTTCCATGCACCCTTCCCCGCCCCGCTTCGGTCTCCTACGCCTCGCGCTACTCCCGGTGCTCTGTGTTTGTACACAGTGGATAGCCGCAAGGTGGATTCGCCCAGTAGACTGAGCCCCCGAGGTCAGCGGAACCTGACAGGACTAAAAGAAACACTTCCCTGAGGTATAGACACTGTCATATGTGTTCAGCAGTGCTGGATGTAGTATCTGCACCCAGGGACCTGCTGAGGCTGCTGAAGCTACTGGAGGAACTGCCAGAGCTGCTGGAGAGGGCTCTGCTACCAAAGGTGATGCAGTGATAGGGGGTAAGTGCTTTAGCAGTGCCTGGAGGAATTGGGAGATATTGTTGGTAGTTTGGCAGAGAGTAGAGAGTTTAGTCATGAGAGAAGCTTGGGTCAGTTGCACCTGCATCTCTAGGTGTAGCAGGCAAGTCCAGGCCTCATTCTAAGGAGCCAGAGCATCCAGAGAGGTGTCTGGATTGACAAGCTGAGACAGAGAGTTTTGCAAGTGTTTAAGCCTTGTGAAAAAGCAACAAATAGAGGCCCGGAAATTCCTAGCAGGCTATAAGGAGCTTCCAGACCAGAGTTAGGAGACTTGTTCTATTGTAAAAACAACCTCCAGGAGTTGCGGCTCAATCACACAAGTAGCAGAGGGGGATCCAAAGTTATACTAGGCATGATAATCAACAATATAATGGTAACTAATCACTTAGCAGAGAGGAATCTAAAGAAAATAAGTTTAAGGATCCCTGCTGCTCAGTGCAGTGCATCAGCAAGCAGCAAAGGCATGGGAACAACTGTATAGGTGACCAGAGCTAACCTTAACCTTGTATAATGCCTGCAGCCTAATCTTTGTGCTGGGTTCTATTGTGGTCTGACTTGCCACAGGCTGAGCAGGCATGCAGGTGGCCCCATGGGCAAAGGTTGACTGCATATTTGCTATCATTGAATTTGTGGCAAGGGTTTGGGGTTAGACAGTGTGCGGGCAGCTGAGGTGGTTTTTGTGCTCTTTGATTGTGTTGGCTTCTGATGAGCATAGATGTGTTTGGAAAGGAGATCACTGTTGTAGCAGCCCCATTGAGAGTAGTTGCTGGCTGCCATTTCAGCACATCGGCAGTTGAAGAAAACAGAGTGGTAGGCAAAGACTGCCATCCACTCATACTCTGCTACAAGCTTGAGCAGCTGCTCTGTATAAGCCCAGAAGGTTTCTGTAGCTGAAGTGTCGTTGACATGCAAGAATTCAAAAATAGGATTGGAGGGGGATGAGCACCAAGAAGGGGATCTTGTACTCCCTTGCTGTGCAGTAATTAAGTTCAAAATGATTTGTTGACCCATTGAAGGTATAGGCCATCTCCTTGTTGCAATTCATTGGATTGAGCTTGTGGAGATCTGCAGCCTTGAACTGATGCGTGACGATTGCAGTGAGAGCTGATGCATTGACATCAGGGAAACAAGTGCAAAGAGAGAGAGGGGCGGCAAAGGATGCACTGTTTACTCCTACTACAGTGGCAATTGGGGGTACAAAGGGGCCCATAGCCTGGGGCACTAGTAGCATCAGGGAGGCAGGAGCAGGTGCAAGAGCTGGCAGCATGTTGACCTTGGAAAGGAGCTGAGAAATGAGAGCTTGGAGCTGAGCATGTGAGGTTCTAATTTCAGCCACCTCTTCAGCTGAAAGAACCACAGCTTTGGTTGATGTAGGGGGAGGAGTCATAATGCAGTTGTTATTAGTAGCAATGAAACAATCATTGGAAGCTCTAGAAGGCAGGGAAGAGTTTTGCATACACTTGCGAGGCAGACGAGGAACGGATTAGACTGAGGATCTATGCAAGATCTAAAATGACATGTGACGTATTGTGGGTGTCTTATCTATCTATTCTGCAAGCACAGTGTGAGACAAATAGATGTATGTATTAATATAAAGACTTACCTGCAAGCACAGTGTGAGACGAATGGAGTTGTTGGCACCGCACTCGCAGACATATAAGGAATTGAAACAACGGGATTGTGGCCAGTGTGATAGACAAGAGAGAGGTCGGCGATCAGATCTTCGCCCAAATTAACCCCATGCAATCTATCACATTGCCTGAATCATTTAGTGTTAGTGTCAGGTTCTGCTGACTACAGGGGCTCAGTCCACTGGGCGAATACCTTACGTGGTGGTCACTGTGTACACAGACACAGGGCACTGGGAGGGCACGAGGCGTAGAAGACCAAAGCGAGGTGGGGGCAGTATGTGGGGAAGCACCGGTAGCGCCGGTGAGTGGGGCGAGTGCCGGGAAGGGTGGAGGACAAGTACCAGGAGTTGGCGCGAGTCCTGGGGATACAAGAGGATGGGACGAGTGAGTGCCGGTGAGCGAGCAAGTCCCGGGGATTAAAGAGATAACAGGCGTGGGGACTTAGCGAGTTCCGGGGATGGAAACAGAACTGGGGAAGTTAGACAGCCAAAAGGGGAAAGAGTCGGAATAAGATAATGGGAGATGGAAATGATGAAGTTGAAGAGAGGAGCTGGGAATGGAGAACCAAGAGAACTTAGAATAGAAAGGAAAAGGAGAGCAATTAGAATAGATTGAGAGGATGAGGTGAGTAGAGACGAGATAGAGAGACAAAACGAGACGAGTACAATGAGAAAAGAAGCAAGTAGAGATAACGAGACCGGGGCATGCGAGAAAACAAAACAGAGATGAGAACAAGGCAAAACAATATGAGGCTACGGTAATATCAAGACTAGAGTACTACTTACTACTCTACGACTTATATACTATGCAGTACGTAGGGCCCAGGGCTTAGGCCCGGGTTCCAGTGGTGGGTCGCGGCGCCGGGGCTTGGGGTGAGACCCGGGGGCCGCGCGGGGCGGGGCGAGGTTAAGACATGTCATGTGGCGTGGAGGTCTCACACTGGGAATGCAGAGACACACAGTGGTGGTGTGGTGAGGAGGAAGCAGGAGCAGGGTGTGGCATGCGGAGGTCGGTGGCAGTGATGCGTGATCGTGATGCGTGATGGGGGTCTCATCGTGGGCCTGACGGGTGGTGCCGGCGCTGATGTGGCGGCTATGGGCGGTGTGATAGCCAAGACCGGCGCTGATGTAGCGGTCACAGCGGTGATGGCTGGGGGATGCCACTAGTGGTGGTGGCTGTGGCGGTGACAGGCAGTGATGGCCGGTGATGGCCAGGGGCTGCCAAGGGGGTTGGCCGGGTAGCGGTCCAGGCCCAGGGCGGTCGTAGGGGTGGTTTTGAGAGGGTTGGGGTCCCGGGGCCAGGGCTGAGTCCCGGGGGTCGGTAGCAGGTCGTGACAGTTAGTGGAACCTGTCAGATCACCATTCAACGCACCTTGATAAGCACAACAGTCAAAATGGAGGGGATGACACAATAACCATACATAATCGGGGTTTAAAATTGAGGTCTGTATGAACACCAGTGGAATCAAACTCTAGTAAAGTGGCTATGGGGTGTAATCAGCACACTTGAAAAGGTGTCCGGCCAGAGTAGCTACTGGGAGTGTCCGTAAATTGCTTCCTGGATCTAGTATAGCATAGACAGAAACGTATACCCATGTAAGACACCATTGAATACAAGGGCGCAAGCCACATCACACAAAAAAAGAGCCAATTGGTTGCATACATTTGTTTTCATTAGCTGTGGCGCTAACATTTTTGGCCGCTGAGCATATAGTAGCTATAGTGACAGATTGTTCAAAAGAAAATTTTTTTTCTGAGTAACCGCCGAGTTATAGAGTTCCTGGTTGATCAGACCAAGAGAGTACCAGGGTTAGGTGATTGATGAAGTAAGAGTTGTCGAGTTGAGCTACTTTTTAGAGTCAAAATATGTGACAAGCGTGATACGGTTGAGTCACACAGAGGAATAAATGCAAAGAGTTGAGGGTTTATAAGTGCTCGAATTTCTCTAAGGCAGCTGTAGTATACAGGATAGGCCTTATATACTATGGCTGCGGGTCAAGTATAAAGCGGAAAATAGAATCGGTACGAAAATAGAATAGGTATGATAAGGAGTAGAGTAAGATAGGATACTTTTCATAATATTAACCCGCGCCCGTCGGGGCCCAGCGTCGAGGGCGGGGTGAATAGGTAATATAGATGATTAGTTGTGACGAAGAGGAGTTGTCTGGAGACCTTGGCGAGGAAAGCTTGCGATGCTGCAGGCAGTATGTGAAATGATGTAAAACAAAGAACATTGGAAATGTTCTTGTTCTAGATCCGTATGTAAAAGGGCGCACCAACGAAGGACGATAAGGACATGACGATAGGAAAAAACTACCCTGGAACAACCCTGAAGATCTCTTCCCCAGGAATCGACATTATCAAAACACACGGAAATGTTCGCGGACGAGATCGCTGTGAAAGTCAGCCACAAAAGGACAGATATTCACGCGCAGAAGCAACGTCCTCTTCTCATAAAGGCACCGGGGCAGGGCCTCGACTGTATACTGGCGCGCGTGCCAAGCGACGCGGGAACGTTCATTGCCTCGAGGCTCCCAGCGCTCACAGACAAAGTTCGAGCCCATGCGGCCCAGCGGAAGAGGGGTGAGCATGTCTGGATCGAGTAAGGTCGACTCCAATCTCAAGAGCGGTATCGCATATCTCGGGCCATCACGCGAGATTCATCGATGGACCAAAACGGGCGAGATGACGGAAAAGTTAAATCATCGATCATCGACGGGTATAAAGCGACGCACAGCACTCGTTGTCCGCATGCATTCCTTCTCCGAGCCCTACACGCGCCACGGCGACGACATTTCCCTGGACGCCGTCCGTGCCGACATCCGGGCGCTCGAGGCGCACCACGCGGCGGCAGGGATCCCGCTGTCGGGCCGGGTGCTCCACGTCTGCCACTATCTGCCCGTCACTGCCACGCTCAACACGCGCGCAGGCGTCCTCTCGCCGCCGCCCACGCCGCCAGCCACCCCGGCCGATGTGCCCCCGAAGCCCGACTCCATCTGGACGATCGCCCCGAGATACGGCCACGCCGCCATGATCTCCGGCATCCAGTCCCTTGCCGCCACCCACGAGCAGCTCATCATCGGCTGGACCGGCGACATCCTCTCCCCTGTCCCCACCGAGCACATCGACGCCGACGCCGTCGACCCCAAGGACCGCGCCGCCCTCGACGACGCCCTGCGTGCGTACCAGCCAAAGGAGAGCGATCCAGACGACGACCGCAAGATCACCTACGTTCCCGTCTGGCTCGACGGCAAGGTCGGCCACGGCCACTACGACGGCTACTGCAAGCAGAGTGCGTCGTGTCTTTCCGCGTTCACAAATCACTAATCTGCCCCAAGCACTGTGGCCGCTTTTCCACTATCTCCTTTGGCAAGACGTCGCAACAGAGTACGCCTCGGCCGACGCTCACTATCCCTATTACGAGTCTGCCAACGCCGCCTTTGCACGCAAAATCGCACAGGTCTATCAACCCGGCGACCTCATCTGGGTCCACGATTACCATCTGCTCCTCGTCCCCCGGTATGTACATCATATTACTCTGCTCCACTCCTAATTTGCACCTAGTCTCGTACGCGAAGCCATCCCAGACGTTGTCTTGGGTCTCTTTGTCCACACCCCGTTCCCAAGCAGCGAGATCTTCCGCTGTCTACCCCGCCGGAAAGAAATTCTAGACGGCATGCTCGGTGCAAACCTTATCTGCTTCCAGGTGAGTCTCCTGTCTCCCGCCTGCCGCTTGTCTGACCCACTCCGCGACAGACCTACTCCTATTCCCGCCATTTCACATCCACGTGCGTGCGCGTGTGCGGGTACGAGACCAACTCGCGGGGAATCGATGTCGAGGGGCACGTAACAGCCATCATGCATTGTCCGGTTGGTGTAGACGCCGAACGTGTTGGACGAGACATCAAGCGGCCCGGTATTCAGCCGAAGCTCGAGGCACTCAGGTCCCTGTACGAGGGCAAGAAGATTATTGTTGGAAGAGACAAGCTCGATGTCGTCAAGGGCGTCTTGCAAAAGGTGGTCTCTCTCTGAGGGGTTACACGATTGAAGCTGATTATACACGCAGCTTCGCGCTTTTGAGAAACTGCTGCAAGACTACCCAGAGTGGATCGGGAACGTGGTCATGATCCAGGTCACGTCCCCTGCCATGACAGATTCGCCCAAACTCGAGCGCGCCGTGTCTGAGCTTGTTGCGCACATTAACGGCGAATACGGGTCTCTCGATTTCATCCCTGTACATCACTAGTACGTTCCCTCTTCTCTATATTATCATCAATCTAACCCCATTCAATCAGTCACCAATCGCTCAAGAAGGACGAATTCTACGCCCTCCTTTCCGTCGCTGATCTCGCCGTCATCACGCCCTTGAGAGATGGGATGAACACGACCAGCATGGAGTTTGTCATTGCCCAAAACCAGACTGATGAAGAGGTCAAAGACGGGGAGGGAGGAAAGGAGAGACTGGGAGGGAAGAATTCGCCACTCGTGTTGAGCGAGTTCATGGGGATCAGTAAGCATATGGAGGACGCGCTGTTAGTCAATCCCTGGAACCTTGGGGTGCGTTACGACACTTGATCGTTTATGATATGCTTGTTGAGCACGTCATTCTTGCGTCTAGGATGTCGCGGCTGCGATTAACCGCGGGCTTCTCATGTCGCCTGAGGAGAAGGCGCGCAGACAGGCGAAGCTGTACAAGGTGGTGACGACGCACACGAGCCATTCGTGGGGCGCGCTGTTGGTGAAGATGTTGCTTGGGCAGGTGGATGGGAAGGGGCAGGCGAGGATGACGCCGTATATTCCGAGAGAGCGGTTGCTCGGAGAGTATGAGAAGGCCGGGAGGGGCAATGGGAAGAGGCTGTTCTTGTTGGATTATGATGTGAGTCGCTGTTCTGATTTTTTTTCTTTCGGCCTTGCGTCGTTCCTTCTCTCCTGCTCGGTTTTCCCCCTTCGTTGTACCGTTTTGGTTATTCGTTTCCCCTATCCATCATCTACGAAAATTTTTTTTCTGCTCCTTCTCGACTTCTGCCCTCTCCTGTCGGAGCGAACTGGGAAAAAAAGAACATTAACGGGGTGGCGAGACCTCGGCGATTATGCGGGATCTTCATCTTTTCCATTCATGTCAACCATCCTATTATTATCCTATATCTCACATCTCACATCTCACGACCCATCTTCCTTTGCACATCTTCCCATGGGTTCCCCACCCTTCCCGATATGGACCTCCACCCATTCTTTCGACCCCTCTCTTCCAAACGCGGCACTTTCTCCTTGCTATTTTTCCGTCTCTGATCGGGGGTGATATACTTATCTATTTGACTGACGCATGTGCGCAGGGCACGTTGGCGCCGATCGTGAAGACGCCGTCGATGGCTGTGCCCTCGGCAAGCACGCTCGAAGCGCTGGAGCGGCTCTCGGCGGACCCGAAGAATATCGTGTACATCATCTCTGGAAGAGACGGCGCGTTCCTCGAGCAGCATCTGGGGCACCTCCGGGACGTCGGGTTTAGGTGCGTATTCGTGTTCCTGTGGTCTGTGTTCCTGCGGCTGTGCTGACGCGGCTTGGGTTAGTGCGGAGCACGGCGGGTTCGTGAGAGAGAGGGGGAGCATTGAGTGGGTGAATTTCACGGAGAATTTGGATATGAGTTGGATGGGGGAGGTTGAGGAGGTGTTCAAGTACTATACGGAGCGCACGGCGGGGAGCCATATCGAGAAGAAGAAGAGCTCGATAACGTGGCATTATAGAGGGAGCGACCCGGAGTGGGGGTGAGTGCTTGTGTTTGCTTTGGGATGCGCTTTTTCGTGCGCGTTTGGCGTGCTGATGCGGTTCTAGGTTGTTCCAGTGTAGACATTGTCAAGATTTACTGGAGAATAATTTAGCGAATAAGAGACCTATTGAAGGTGAGTTTGCAGTTTCTAGTGTGGGTTGAGGCGCCGCTGATGGGCGGGCGGTCGATCTAGTCCTTGTGGGAAAGAAGAATCTGGAAGTTAGACCAATTGCGGTTAACAAGGTGTGTTTGTACTATTGAATTTGTGCTAGAAGGTACATAACACCACGTACTGTCAACAGGGCGAGATTGTCAAGCGAATATTGTACAAGAATCCTGACGCCGAGTTCATCTTTTGTGCCGGAGACGACAAGGTATTCTCCCCTTCCCCCTTTTGCTCTGTTTACTGAGCTGAGATGTACTAGACCGACGAAGACATGTTCCGCTCGCTGCTGCTTTTCCCGAACGGGACGACCGAGGTGACGATGCAGGCGCCGATGTCCGTGACGCTGATCGACGACGGCGCCGCGCCCCCCGTCAAGCTCGCTATTCGCCCCGAGGCGGTGTTCACGACCGCCGTTGGGCACAGTAGTAAACGCACCCTGGCGGGGTGGCATGTCACGGCGCCGCAGGAGGTTGTGGATCATATGCTTGAGCTGGTTGGTGGGCCGCTGGAGGGGTTTAAGAGCAGTCTGTAGGTTTGGCTGCGACCCCCCACCCCCCCGACCGTGCTGTCTTTTGCTTTTGGTGATGCGTTGTGGTTTTGCTGTGTATTTCTTTTTTCTTTTTTCTTTTTTACGTTGTGCATGGTGGATGTGTGTGTTTTATTTTGTGTTGATTTGGGATAGATAGACTGACTGACTGACTGACTGGTTGTCTTGCTGGAGGTGAGATTGGAGTTGGAGCCCTGAGGGTTTGGGCTGTAGATTGATGATTTGTACTATATGAAAAAAATTGTGGACATATTTCATTTTGGAAATCTGGTTTTTGACGGTGTCGAAGAGGTGTGATACCAAAAATCAGATCATGTGGCTCAGGCACTCCTTTCTCACTCAAGCACCATCCTTACTCGACATGTTGCCGCAATTCTTGCTTGATATACTTCTCACTGTTCCGCTGAAACACAGACTGAAAGTGAGTGGAATGGCGCCTGGAACTCGCTTTTGCATGAATTCTTCCCCGCAAACCAATGGCCGGTCACACCTCAGGGAAGAGATAAATATCTCAAGGATCTCTAACATATTGCCTTTGGGTTGAACCACTCGGATATGATGAGGCATTTGATCTTGCTGTCTCCTTCGTCATTAAACATGTTGATACAAAAATTCCTGCTATGCTTGTTGAGCTCTAGCCATTCCCCAACCTCACTGGACTTGAAGATGCGGTTACGGTTTGGTGAATACATAGCAACTGCTCCGGCAACTTTAATCGGTCTCGACGCGTTTGGGCATATGGTATGCAAATACAAGCTCGATAAGGCCAGGTGTCTACTCACACCTGAGGGGTCGTTCAGATCTCCGAACTACGTTGCTGACGTCGCACCCTCGGGAACGTTGACAAAGCTCAGTCGTTGATAGTAGGAGTGACTATGGATGGGAGCGGGTTGGTCCACCCTTTTTATAGGTTGATATCGAATAGTCGACTCAGATGTTAATGGACGTCCACCGCTATTCGATGCAAATCTTAATATAAACTCTGTTCATGTGAACAATGACGCGCAAATAGAAAAAAGAAGGCAGTAGCTAATTATACCTTCATATACTCCAACGCATCACCAGAGCCAGGTGCCGAGCGGAACAGTAAAGAGTTCTGCACAGACATCGGATTTTGCGCAGGTTAGCCGAGTTTCTTTCACGACGGCGGAAGCAGTCAGTGACATTTTGTCACGCGTCGCGACGTGTTCTCACGTGATTCAGTCGCGTTGACTCCCAACTCAACAACGGTCATGGCGGTAAGCTTCGAGCTGCAGGAGGAGATACAGGCTCTTACAGAAAACGATGACTACCCGATACCGCACGACCATGATCCCAACGACAAAGACATTGAGCCTCTTTTGGAAGGTTAGTCCCTCTTAATCTGCCTGTAGCTCGGGGCCTTAACGTCCTTTCAGCGGCTGTCGAGGCCGTCGCGGAAGCTAGTGACGCGATTACTGAGCCGGACGTGTTTGATGTGTACAGAAGCCTACTGAAACACGCCGATGCGGTGTCTGGATCCATGATGAACAAGCTGCTCGACTCTATCTCTTCTGGTCTGCAGACGGAATTGGATGCTACAATGCGGGATGTGGAACGTGGTGATCAGCATGGATACATGTCGCACAAGCTGCCACTGGAGATGTTTGGATTTCTGCTCCTCTGGTTCGTTTCGGCCGCCGAGAAAGTCAAGCAACCGGAGGACGAGGATGTACAGAGTGTGCCGGCTCCAAAGGGACGCAGAGGAAGGGGTGGCAAGGCGGGCGCAAAGGCGGCGTCTAGTAGATCCGTGAACAAGAAGCACGACGGCTGGACTTGGGTGGATCAGATACCTGCTACACTGGGGCTGATCAGCAAGGTTCTTCGGCTTCAGACCCAAAGGATTTGGACAACAACAGCGGAGAGAGAAGCGTTTATTACGTATGTGTCGTTCTCGTGATTTGCTCGGTCTGACCTTGACTAGGTGTATGACTCGCCCCGCCTACCATGTCACCGAGAACGAGCAATACATGAAGGTGGAGGCCATTAAAGTCGGTGTTCTGAAGATCATTTGTCTTGCGGTCAAGCATCATGGGCACACACTTGGAGCCCAAGTCGCCATCATGCAACATCTCCAGTTCTACGAGCATCTCGCGGAGCCAATGGCCGAATGTTTGTCAATCCTGGCAAACGAATTTGATTACCCCCAACTTGGTGACGAGCTACTCCGAGAAATTGCGGCTAAAAACTTCAATGTACAAGACCAAAAGGGACCCAGAGTTTTTGCGAGATTTCTCGTGAGATTCGCAGAGCTGGCGCCTCGCTCAATTCTCAAGCAATTCAGTTTACTGCGTGAACAAATGGACTCTGAGGTATGTAACCTCGCCATTGCACTTTACATTATCTAAAATGCCAAATTACAGTCCTACCCAATACGCGTCGCTCTCATCGAAGTCATTGGGCATCTCATCAGAGAGCTTGTTACTTCTGGAGCCGACGACGAGCAGCGTCAGTCACAAAAACAGAGTATCAGTCTATACGACGAGCTTATTGTTCGTTTGATGGATATCTCCTCTTATGTTCGAAGCAAGGTCCTCCAGGTGCTATCAAAACTCTGCGAGCTCAAGGTCAAATTTCCGAAACAGCGTCTGCAAATCACGGCGGCGGCGGTCTCAGCGTTATCGGACAAAGTCTCCACCGTGCGGAAGGGAGCAGCGTCGCTTCTTGTTCAGCTTCTACTCACTCACCCTTATGTGATGCATGGGGGGCTCTTGGAGCAATCTGTATTCGAAACAGAGTTTGATGCTGTCAAACAGGAACTGGCAAAGGTTGAGGATAAAATGGGAAAAGCTGTTGAGAGGAACGATGAAGATTATGCTGATCATGACGAAGACGGTGAAGATGAGGCCAAGTCGTCCAAGAAGAAGAAACGGTAATGTTTCGTTATCATACGCGGTACATTTTCTAACTCGTCCTGTGTACAATCATAGATCAAAGGGCGATGATGAGATGGATGTCGATGAGGAAGATGAGGAAGGTGAAGCAGGTGGGGACGCACAAGGTGACGATACGGAAGAAGACGAGCCTTCGATGGCTGTGGACGACGATGATGGCGAGCAACAAACACCGCAGAAGAAGACCAAGAAACATTCGAAACTCGCCCCAAGGAAATCTCAATTAGACATTGCAGCTCTTTCAAGCGAACAGGAAGCCTTGGCGGCGCTGGAGACTGATAAGCTTCTCCAACTTCGTTTGAAAAAGAAATACTACGGAGAGGCGCTCAACTTTATCCGTCAAATTGAGGGTGCCATGGAGACTATGTGCGATTTGTTGGGTTCAACGCATAAAGCTGAAGTCATTGAAGCTATTGAATTCTTCCGTGTCTCCCACGAGTACCACTTTGAAAGCGCGAAGGTATGCGTGTTGTTCATCTGTTCACAAATGACCTCTCATGGCCAGCACTTTTTAGATCGGGATTAAGAAGATGTTGCATCTCATATGGAACAAAGACAATGCGACTTCGACGTCTGAGGATGGCAACGAGCTCAAAGGGATCCGTTCGAGGCTCTTAGAATGTTACAAGAGTATATATTTTGACCCGGTCCCTGATCTCAGCCCCAAAGACCAGGTTAATCGTATTGCCAAAAACATGATCGAGTAACTTCTTTATCTTACAGGCTTTTCATGGTCTAATACATTCGTCTAGGTTGACCTACGACGCGACTTTGGCAGAGCTGACGAGCTTGGAGGAGATGATGCGTATTATGATGGACGAGAATCAGGTCCACCAAGATATTCAATCCAAACTTTGGCAGGTCTACAGTGAGTGTCGCAAGTCAATTGTCGGAGACGTTGTCATTCACCAGAGACTGCTAAAGGCACCAACAAACAGCTTCCCAAAGCTCAGCGCCGCGGAGCAATTGCGATCCTTGGAATGCTGGCCTTAGCCAAGAGAAGTGTATTGACCGATCGAGTGGAAACCATGCTCAAGATAGGCCTTGGACCTTTCGGGAAGGTAAATCGATTCAACTTATGCCAGATCTCGTGCAACTGAATGAAGTTACTCTGTGTTAGGCTGACCTTACTTTAGCTCGTTATACTTGTGTAGCGCTGCAACGCCTGAATGGAAGTGCCAAGAAGGTGAAAGGTAAAAGTCTTCCCCTCGAACTTTGAATATGAGCCAATATTTGGCAGGTTCATTACTCGACAAGACCTTGCGGCTCGAGATGGATAACCCTATTTTCTGCAAGCTTCAGGCAGCAATCGAGATGCCTTGCCATTTGAAAGACTGGTTTGGCCTTGCAGAACAGGCGATCAATACCATTTATGCTCTAGGCGAGCATCCTGATGTACTGTGCAACGAAATCATCAAGAACCTCACACGAAGGGCGTTTAACCAGGATCGGAAACCGAAAACAACAGATACGGAATCGCAACCTACCGAGAAGGACCCTAACGCAATGGATGAAATTCATTCCGGAGACGTGACGCGTTGTTCGGACGATATCAGCGCACCTCCTGAGTCGACTCAGGGTGATGGCCAGGGTCAGGATGTGGGTGACGCGTTTGAGTTGAGCCAGCTCCTCTTTGTGGTTGGTCATGTTGCCATCAAACAGATTGTTTTTCTTGAATTGGTGGAGCGAGAGTGGAAGCGACAGAAAGACGAGAAACAGAGCAGTGAGTATGATACGCTGGCAGCTTGATGTGTTAGAGGCTTGACTCAGAATATGTTGCGCAGTTGAGAAGCAGACAGCCACGAAGAAAGGAGATAATCAACCATCTAAAGATGGTGTTGAAGAGCTTGACCAGGTCGCGGGAAATGCTGAAGATGAGATCGGTGAACGGATTGCTGCTATTCGCGAGACTGAACTCCTTTATGGTGAACAGTCACTATTAGCAATTTATGGACCCATGCTCGTCCACATATGTGGCAGTCCTCACAAATTCAAGGTACTTCAGGAGTTGCGACATCCGACCATATTCTGAATGTCTTCGTCTAGAACCGGACATTACGAGCGGCTGCGACCCTATCCTTCAGCAAATTCCTATGCGTCAGTTCTCATTTCTGCGACGCGCATCATCGGCTTCTTTTCAAAATCTTGGAGACCTCGCGCGATGCAAACATTCGCAGCAACATCGTTATTGCACTCGGAGATGTGGCAGTCTCGTTCAGTAACATCATCGATGAAAACTCGAACGAACTATACAAAGGCCTTTCCGACAAGGATCTTGTTGTCAAGAAAAACACACTGATGGTACTTACACATCTGATCTTGAATGGCATGATCAAGGTCAAAGGCCAGCTTGGTGAGATGGCAAAGTGTTTGGAAGATCCGGAGCCCCGCATAGCGGATCTGGCAAAACTTTTCTTCAAGGAATTGTCGACGAAAGAGAACGCGATCTACAACAACTTGCCGGATGGTGACTTTTTTTTTGCAACCTTTTTCGCCGATGAAATTGTGTTCATAAGCTCTTAGTGATCAGTCATCTATCTACCGGAGCTCATGCCGTCGATGAAGACACGTTCCAAAGTACGCTCAAGTATATTTTCACCTTCATTGAGAAGGTTGGTCTTCTTTTATTCACATGTGCTTTATATATGCGAACGAAACCTCTGTATCAGGAAAAACAAGCTGAGAACATTGTTGAAAAGCTTTGCCAGCGCTTCCATCTTTGCGAGGAGCCGCGGCAGTGGCGCGACATTGCATACTGCTTGTCCCTACTACCGTTCAAATCTGAGCGATCTGTTAAGAAGCTTATTGAAGGCCTACAATTCTATCGCGATAAATTACATGAGTCGATAGTCTTTGAACGTTTCCAGGAAATCCTCGCCAAGGCAAGTGCACATCCGTTGTTATTCTCATGGGTATCTTGATGCCGTTACGTGTAGGCTAGAAGCAACAAGTCCAAAGATAAACCCGATTCCGATCTCGACGAGTTCGAGAAGGTAAGCAATCGGAGGTTTTTTATCACGATTAAAAGGCTGATGGCGCATAGATTCTCGAAGAATACCGTGCGCAAGGGGAGGAAGATCATGCACTTGAGAAGCGTGTCGTCAAAAAGAAGGCGGCAGCCGCCCGGAAACGCAGCGCTGCCCCTACGCGAAAGAGTACGTCTCATATCAACAAAACTTTCACGCTATTTTTGACCAGGGTTGCCAGCACGGGGGAAGAAAGTGGTGGCGGCAGCACCAGTTGACGATAATGATGATGATCAATATGATGATTAAACTCATTCTATTCTACGATGGCTTGATATATGTACCAGGTGTAATTATTTATGAGTTAGTTTATGCCCCTTCCAATGCTTGAAAACATTATTGGATAATTATGTATCTTGCTGGTTGCAACCCTATAGATGCTGGACTCTTTGAACCTAGTCATATCTTGTCAAAATTTGCCTCTCTTGTTCAAATGTAATGCAATTGAACTGTTTCTGTAGTGATTTTGGTACTTCCTCTCACAAGCAACATTCAAAGAGATATCTTGGATTCCAATCCAATAATATATACAGTCCAGATTATGATCTCATCTAGGATCCCACCACTTTGCCTCTATAATGTGCCGGTAACTGTTATCTTTCACCTCAAAACCTCATTTGTCCCAGGTTGGGTACTCTGATCAGTCTGCTCCAAACACCTTTCTACAAAATTGCTTGTGCTAACAATGTCTTATTTATGAGAAAAGTGTTTTTGCCTGACCAAAGAGGAGCTGAACTAGCTGCTGAATGACAATCTGACTAAGGTGTGACATATATGTGATGTCTGATCGGAGGTCAGAACTACTGGAGTTAGTATGCATGGTGTTCATTCTGTTTTTTGGATTGTTTTCAAACTGGATTACATTCATTGATGATTGCACTGCTTCAAGATGAGTTGGTCATTGAGGCTTTGATGATGTTCAAAACTGAGCATTCATACATTGTGTTGACATGAAGTCAGGAAAAATGGTTTTCCTAATAAAGAATGCTATATGCGTTGTCACAAATAGAAATGAATATAACTGCCTTCACCATACATATATGTTGACATTGAATCAGTGATGTATAGTCCCCGATCAGAGATGCTATGTGTTATTGTAAATAGATTTTGATGATAACATTATTGTCACAGCACACTGTGTGCGACCAACGTAAGATTCATGGCCATATCGGCGGTGATGATTTTTAGATGAAGCCCATAATCTAAACTTGAGAAATCTGTCAATCTCTCCGACTCGGACATGGTGTTCATACAGAAACATCTGTTTTCCGAGTCGGATTATTGTTTTCAATCGAATCACATTTATTGATGATTGTATGCTTTAAATTGTTTATTGGTGCTTCGATGACACTGATCATTCATATGTTAGTCAAAAATGGTAATGATTTTCTCCTAATCAGGAATTATATGCTGACAATAGACATAATATGTATGTACAAGTAACATCATAGTGAACTGTGTATATCCGCAAGTGGTAATCTTCCAACAAAACTTTTGTTCTGAGCTTATGAAAATTCTGTCAATCTTTGGACTTGGTATATGCAAAAACATCTCTTTTCTGAGTCGGATAATTGTTTTAAATTGGATTACATTCATTGATGATTGAACTGCTTGGATGAGTCACTAGTGCTTCGATGGCATATTGTTCCGTTGACGTCAAAGTCAACAAAGATGGATTTGTCCTAATCAAGAATGCTCCATGCTTCCATCGATCGCTGTTTCAAAGATGTGGTGTGTCCACCGGTGATTGCCTGTCATTGAATTGACAGCTGGTCCACCTATGCTGTCATGTTGATTATTTATAGACATGACCTTGTCAATCATCCTCAGGCTCAAGAATATATTGGAAAGATATCAAATCATTGTATTTCTAAAAAGACAGTTTATTTGAGGAGATCAGAAACTAAGAGACCAATATATAAAATGCTCTTCTATTTGTATCAACTCAGGAGTACTCAAATCAGAAGGTCTGGCTAATTTTTGTAAATTACACTTTCAGAGATTGATCTACGTAATTTTCTCTGTTGCATGTAATCTAGACTTCTATCATGGATACCAGAGAGGGGTGCAAGAAGAGCAGTGGTCTCCGAAATATTTGGGTGGAAGGCAAACACCGCCGGCACGTGATGTTTCTGATGCGTCTCGATGGCATCCGCAGGGATAAGTTGCAAACACAAGCGTGAAAGTCTTGTACAAGATTCACAGGGGCAATTCTAAACACCTTCCTACCTTTGATCTTTTTCGGTAGATGTTTCGTAGAATTTGTTCACACATGTTCGCCTAAACCATCAACACATAATTATCTTGTATCGTCGGAAATAAAGGAGGGGCTTTTGACGGAAGAGATAAAACCCTCAAGCTTTTCTAATTTTGGCGTACATCGGCCGAGTTGAGACGGAGACTATATTCAAGAAATTTTCATTGCCGCTATATTACGAACTGTCTCTTCTGCAAGAATGAGCAGAATCGGTGGCATCAGTGTGCGCCTGCTTAAAAGGTCGTACTAGTACCTATGCAAAACTGATAATACCAGGGAAAATATTTTTTATATCCGACCTGCACTCTTCTAGACCTTTCAGGTCGGTAGATACGATTTTGAGCGTGCGCAGTCCTCCAAACCTTCGACCGCGTAGAGAAAAGACGAGTAATCTCACGGCCTCCCCGTCCATATCCACTAGCTCCAAAGAACGCAGATTCTCAGTCAGTAGCTTCACAACTAGTGATATAGATGCGCCATACGGTAGAAAACTGTCTGCTGAAAGCCCACTAAGCTTGAGTGAGATAAGAGTAGAAGGATCGAATGATAGTATTATTGGAACGTATGGCAGGAATGGTGCGCTGATGCTCAGGTGCTGAATTTCCGTCATGGATGGCGTCAAATCCATCAGTTTTGGAAAGGAAGTCGATAATTCCATTCGAAATCCGTCCAACATCCGGAGATCAGTGTTCGCCACAGTGAGACTCGATATACCCGACAATTGAGAAGAATGTGCAGGACGTAAGACTACTCCGTCCAAGATCAGGTTTCTGAACATAACTGAACTCAATGTGAACGGCCCGCAATACAACGTCGTCGCTGAATCGGACCTGATGAGTTCCATGGTGTGTAGTTGGGTCAACGGGGTGTGCGAGAGCATTTTCGAGATGCGAAGGAAGGGGAGGAATGGAGAAACGACTGAAAGGCTTTCCCACCGCGTACTTTGAGCAACGGCCAACTGCATGGATGTGCTGAATGGTATAGAGAAACCCTTGAACAGGAGTCCCCCCATGTTTTCAGGTACGAAAATAAAGACCCGAAGGTTGTGCGTCACAGCATTATTGAGCACTATCCGCGTCATTGCAGGCGAAGACGCGGGACCAATGAAGACGTCCTTCCACAATGATGAATCGCGGGATGCAATTGCCCGCCATTGCGACGAAACGTTAGAGACGAGAGCGCCGACTGAGACCCAATAAGAGAGCCACTCTTTATCAGCGTGGCGAAGGTGGAGAAATATCCCATGAAGGACGTCTTCCACAAGACTACCGATAAGAGGAACAGGCATAACGAGGCGTGTGGACTAAACTCCCCCTCCATGAGCTTGTCGCCTTATTATGCATCTCGGAAAAGTCCTGGATACAAAGAGTAACAATCCCGTTGAGATCTGGTATCCAGATGAGGCCGAAAGATATTCTCACATCGTGAAAATTGGTTGGCGCACCATCATGGCATGTGGGTGCTTGCGAATATGTAACGGTGATTGCGGGAGCTAGGAATTTGTCAGGTGGAAAGGGGAACGATATGCCCCCCCCCCGGCCGCTCAGAAAAAAAGAGATTGGAACGACAAGTGAGGCGCATCAGCAAAGTTTAATGAGGTCGCGGAGACAGCTCATGAAAACTCAAAAAACACATACATGACGATGAAGACGCTGAAGCGATTGCAAAAGGCCGTGAAATGGTTCCGAAGGAGAAAATGGCAACTTAACGTATGCGCGGTTCCCGAGGGCCGTGGATGATTCGATCAATGGTCACGTCAAGGCTTTCAACGATCGACGAGTTATGTCTACATATCCTTCTTTGGACATAAGACGACGGCGCCCGCTGCTGTGACAGGTTCAAAGCAAAGAACTTGCTGTGACACGCTTGGTGCCTAGACTGGTATCACTCCACGACCCGAGCAATATATGGGGGGAATGGTCACCGACGTACTTGATGCGCTCGCGTGATTGATAATCACTACGACGGATTCGAGTGCCTGCCTAGCTGTAAGCGTAATCTGCATATATTATGTGTGTATTGGAAAGATAGAATATGGGAATCGGTGGATAAATGACAGCAATAAGAGGTATGTCGTGGGCTACTGAGAAGGAGAGTAAACGAAGGTCGGTAAGCTTATCACGTAGACACAACGAAGACGATGAATGAAGTAAGGAGCGTGAAGCGTCTTGTGCGCAGCAAAGCGATAAGACTAAAGGAGTGTCTGAGATACATAGATGAGGATGGGTGATGCAAGATATAATGAAGTGATGATGTTGGATAATCAAGAGATGTAAAGGCGGTGAGGGCAACGAACGCGTCACTCAATGTAGAAGATTGGGGTGAATAAAATGACAATGTGATGTGAATCGAAATCAAAGGGAAACGGAAACCTAAACATACAGACCCAAGAAGAAAAGAAACATAAGAAAGGGGCGACCTTAATCGGCCTTGAACCTTGCGCCACCCTCTCCGCCCCGCATTATTGCCTTCATGAACGCCAGAAATCGGTCCGCGTATTCCGACGGTTTCACTGGGCTGATTTTGTGCTACGAGTAAGAGTGTGGGTAAATTTAACAACGAGGAAAATCGATATGAAAGAACTCACGCGATCGGCACGCAGCCCTTTCCAAAAATGTTCGAGTTTTTTCTTGCCACCGTAGGGTGTAAGAATATCGATAACGCCAACATAATAGATTACGTCCATATCGTAATTCCTCTCATCTGTCGCACGTAGGCCACCTTCGTCTTGATAGAACATGAAATGCTGACGATCGACGAAATGGTCTGCCAGGTCCTTCTCACGCTCCTTACCTTTCTCTCGATGGGAATCACGTTCACGTCGGTGTGTATGTGGCTGGTATGATGATGAATATGCGACAGGGGGGTGTGACGAAGGGTATGATACAAGATGAGATTGGGAAGAGGAAACATGTTGTTGTGAAGATGGACCTTCAGTCGTGGAAGAATCTTGGGCAGTAGGAGCAGGCTCGTCGGCGGCATCTGGAAGTTCGACGGTGTCGACGTGTCCTGAGGTACGGTAGAGCGCGCGACGCATTGCGATGGCTTCAGGTGAACCTTGCAAATGGTGCCCGGAGAGGGAATGCGTATGTCCCATGTTCTTTCTCCGGTGGGAAGTAGAGGGAATCTGAGGCTTTACTATCCATGAAACAAAGTAGCAGACATAATCTTTGTGGATACGTACCGAGAAAACCTTGAGAGTATTTCTTCGTACATTATCTCGATTTCCCCGTTGCATGTTGTGAATGCCCACCAATAAGCTATAATCCATAACGTTGACCTGTTTCAAGAAGTTCGCGTCGCGCCTGAGTTGTTCAGTCAGAAGAGCACGCTTCTCTGGACCGAGCTCGAGTGTGCGTCCACGGTGTATCCAATTGAGGTCCTTGAGTACCGCACGAGGATTTTGATGCGCTTTATCTTCGGAGTATTCGCGGCCAACGGTGCTACCCTTGAGATCGTAGGTTTCGTGGATATCTCTGTGCGGCGGGAAAATATTGTTCATGATTACAAAGTGGATCTTCCGACCCCGGGGAAGTTTCACGCGGTGTAGACCGTAGAAACGCGAAAGGAGTGTATGTGGGTTCGCCTTGACGTGCTCATAGTACGTAGGCAAGATACGCAGAAGATATATGTGTTCGGCATGGTGAATCGTCTTGATGATGAATCTGTAATCGCGCGAGAAGTAGAAAAAAGAACCTGACTTTCCCGGCGATCCTAGCTCGCTTAGGATGTATTTGCTTGTCAACGACAACAAATAGTCTGCTGGATCCAAATGGAAGTAATCTTCCCTCAACGACCGAAACACCCAAGGTGCATAATCTTTAAACTTGAAATCATACTTAGCCGAAGGGGTGAGTTCGTTGCCGATGATGTCAAAAGAGTATTTGTGTTTCGCCTCGAAGTCGTCTGATGTGAGTGTGCGTTTGATCTTGGCCTGGCACCGTGAGACGCCGATGCGGATACCTGTGAGCATGTTGTACATGAGTACGTAGTTGACATGCCCCTCGCCGATGATATTTCCAACGGTTACCATCTCCTCTTCGTTACTCTGAGTGAGCGCGGCCATCTTGGCTTTTTTGGACAATCGTTCGCGCCTAATGGTCTCTGCATAGAGTTGTATGTCCTCTTGGAGTTCGCCGCCACTTGGGCCAACTGGGAAGGGTTGTTTGGGTGCCGAACCAATGGTGTTGCGACGAGCTGGTCGTTCCCGCGCCGGTGGTGGTTGTAGGTAGACATCGGAAGACAGATGGCTAGCTGACTTGGCAAATGAGGTTGAAGGTGGAGAAGGAAGATAAGCAAAGGGAGGTGGCGTAGACGGGCCGGTGGGCTGAACTGCGCGTATGGATGAAGCTTTGGTGTCAGTTGACGAACGGTGTACTCGTGGCGGAGGTGGGGTAGTTGGCATGGGCGATGGAGGCATGGAAGACTCTGTCGGTGTCTGCAATGTAGCAAAAGAATCCGGTTCAACGTATATGATACTCTCTTCATCAACGATGCTGGCTGGTGGTGACGGTGGTAATGGACCTGCCATCACACGAGTAATGTATGAGTCCTGGCTGGCCGCTGTGGACCTCGTTTCTAGCTTTACAGTCTCCTCAGTCACTGCAACAATTCTGATTTCCTGAGATGTCCGCTGGAAGGATGCGTTGGGGTTGGCGACCGTCTGCATCGTCAGGGGTGTCGTTTGAGACGATGTGGCTGACGAAATGGCACTCTGGGTGTATACTGGGTCAGCCAGAGTGGGGGACGGTGTCCGCCGCTGAATGGGCAGGAGGAGGGTCGCCGCCATCGTTGATGGTGACGGTGGAAAGTAGAATGATGAATCAGAACGGCAAGGAGCGGTAAAATTCCACCCGGTGCAGCGGTGGCTGTGTCGTCATCACGGAATTCGAACTTCTATCACTGGCACGGTCCTTAATGCGGTAGCCCTTGTTTTTTCATGCATAGAGCGCCTTAACCCACAAGGATCAATTACTTAGGATGATGTGTCTACGGATCCTGAAGAAACACTGCTTCAAAGGCCCGGAAATTGATGATTTTCCTCAAAATAATACAACTTCCTTAAAATAGAACCTGACAACATTTTCGCTCTAATCAATTAGCTGCTCACGTGGTGACTTCAATATCACTTTCCTTCCGTTGAGTGGTACGTTAAAAAAGGAGCCGCCATTAGCAGACACCTTTACTCCTCAACAAAGTTGGGATCGCGCTGTCTCTTGTAGCCGTAATTCTCTCAATCATTGCTCTCGTGATCACGGACTCTCCTTTGTGCGGCCAGCGTGCTAATCCAGGCGAAGGTGCTTTTGTGGAATTCGTGCTGTTGATCTGGACAAAGAATTGCTACTGTATGGGCAATTTGTTTCGCTCGTAGGATTCTCAAGCCATCACCGAATTCTAACTTCCTGAATATTCCTGACCTAACTCTGGATTGCGCCAAACGTTTTGACTAAATTGCTTAATGGTCTCTTGTCTTTCTCTGTCAAACTTTCATAGGAGTCATCATAAACCACCAGAAAATCCACTGAGATATCATCACGTGGGTCCAACTCTCTAATCGATAGGCGCCCTAGGGGCAGGATGCTTCCTGCGCAGCTGATATGAAACTGAACTTCTTGTACACATTCACTCACACACCTCCTACAAAGCTCCGTAATCATGTCTACTCTCAATCCATCGGCAACACCAGAGAGAGATAATATATACTACTTCGACCCAGTGACCCTCAAGGCGAGTTTTTTACGCCACGAGGATCTGATCTATACTGAGCGATGAGTCATCCGCTTAGATCGAGAACACCCTCTTCAGAATCCCAAGATCGATCCTCACGTCGAACTCGCCCATTTTCCAAGATATGTTTGCGGTACCGCAGGGCGAGGGTGGAACCACCCAGGTTGAAGGATCATGCGACACTAATCCAATCATCCTCGATCATGTTAAAAAGGATGACTTCAGACACCTTTTGCACCTCATTCTGCGTCTGTACGAAGCCCTTTCTTTCACTATGTAGAATATGCCCGACACCCCTGCAGTCACTTTCCACCCACTGACCCGCAACTATCGAAGGACGCGTGGATTGCAGTCCTAGGACTCGCCGACAAGTGGGAGATGCATAAGATCCGTCTTCACTGCATTAGCAAACTCACTAGTATATCATATATGAGCGCCATCGAGAGGATATGCCTGGCGAAGAAGTTTCACGTCCCGCAATGGCTACGGACTGCCTACATGGAACTTGTAAATCAGGACCAAACGTTGTCAATGTCTGATTCCGACATCATTGGTCATCGCTCGGCCATTGGAGTCCTTCAGCTTCGAGAGCAGCGGTACAGAGGCACGCTTAATTATAATTATCATTCTAATTCGGGAGGGAGGATGACACTGGAGAGTGTATTCAAAGACGAGTTGGCCAAAGAAGAAGCGATTTCTCAAACATATAGATAGTAATACAAATCATCGGAGAACAGCAGCACAATTTCTGGCTGTTTTGACGCTGGAGAGTATTGAAAACTAGGAAGTAAAAACTAAAAGCAAACGACTAAATTGTTTCCGAAGACGAGTTAGCCAAAGAAGAAGATTTTTAGAGCATATAGCCAGCTGTGTTACACGTACCAATGTTGTCCCTGCAGGAATTGACTACGCGTCAGTGTATCACTTTCCTTACAGTTTGGCTATAGGCAAAGTTGATACCGCGGGATCTGGTACCTAAAACATCATCACGGTAAATCCTGCACATGAGATCAACGATATGCTATAATGCCAGAGGACAAATTATGATAGTCGTGTCATCAATGTATAGATCGCTCTCCCCTGTAGTGCTCAGAAGCGCCGGAGTCATGATTTGTTCCATGCGAACCGCATCACGCCCTCCAAGCATGTTTCCCAGAACTTCAACCGCACGATTTCCGTCTTCATTCCACCGAGGCTCTACCTCGTGATCAAACACTCCTTCAAGGAATGCCTTGTCAACAGGATCGCTAAGCAACGCGCCAAGCACAGCAGCGGGATCAGTTGCACAGGGATTCGCCTTTCGGAAGAGGAACCGCCCCTCGATGATGTTGTTCACACCGTCTGTATACAGGAGCAGGATAGGCTCCTTGTCACGTACTGTCGTGAGATCAATGTGACGCACGTCACTTGTCGCTATGATATAAGGGGGCGAGGTGCTATATCTCGAAATGTTCTGGACCAGAGTACCGCCATGTACTGCACGCATTTTTGAGAACAAGTTGACGGAGTAAGCGGCAGGTAGCTTGTATGAGAAATCTCCGATGGCTAATTGATCACTATTCAAGATAGAATTAGCTGTGATCGACACTTAGATCCGCACCTCTGGTGATACTGAGAACTCCCAAGACTCGGTGATCCTTCAATACGTTGTACTCCGACGTAGGATGCGCTAGTTTGACCCGAGCATATTCTGAGGGAGTGGATGTATTGTGCAAGGGTGTCAACCTTTGCGCTGTAAGTGTCGGCCTTCTCTCGTTTGTTAACAGAACTGTTAAGATGAACAAGGGACAACTCCGACGTCCAACAGGATGCTTACCGATCGAAGAATCCCCAAGACCTATAACCCACAGGTTCTCCTTCTTGCCGTCAATCAGTGCTATAGATAGTGTCGTTCCGGAAATGGCGCGACGCAAAATACAACTGTCTGGACCATCCAGCAGAGAGGACGCGGAGTTATGATCCAATGCGTGAGGATCAGGACAGAGTGCTACAACTGCAGCACCAATTTGGCGATCAAACTCTTCAATTTGCGCACGTAGGAAGGCTGAGATCTCTGCATGGTCATATTTGGGACGACAATTAGCGAGTTTTGAACGCAGAGCACTGCGAAGCACAGTTGGTAGGTATTCTTTGGTATATTCTGCAGCTTCTGACCCGGCGTGTCCTAGGAAAGATTGAGCACCCAGAGACGAATCCCACGATCGAGACACGGACCATCCAACACGGCTAAGAACAGCCAGGATGGACCTTGATCCACATCATCCCATTCTTCTATAACATATCTATCTTCGTTTTCCCGGCCCGGTGTAGGCTGGAAGGTCACTGCGTGTATTCCGCCATCGAACGTCCTCGAAAGACAACTTCTTGCAAAGGCCGCACGCGCTTCGTCGATGGACATTGTGGGGAAGGATGAACCATCTCAGACCCCGCTGCAATATATTCATCAAGTTTTGATCGTCCACTCCATCCACGCAGGCATCACCCGTCGCAATCATGATGACTCAAAGAAGCCAAATGGGTTCATACTTCAAGCGCCAATTTTGACCTCATGCACAATTCGGATCACCTGGGAAGAGGTGACTGAAGAGACGACGAGAGCGAGCCGCTCAACGACAGGAGAAAGCCGCAATACAAACGTGCGTTCCGACATCGCGATCACCTATGTAATGCGGGATGTTACTTTTTCTGAGCGCTATCTTCCAATTTTTGCCAAGATCGAGGTCGGGCCCCAACGGACGAAGAAATGCGTACGGCATAAGTAAGTATGGTGATGGTGGATTCAGTCAGAAATCAATCACCAGCGGCCAAATACGTATCAATGACATTCATGATGAAATCTCAGGCACCAATACATATTATGAAAAATCGATATCTTTTCCTAATCTACGTTTGATCCTTGCACCTTGTTTTCATCCAATAACTCGATAGCCTTCACACGCCGCCGCTCTTCTTCTTCCAACTTGGCAATTTCCTGGGCGTAACGAGATCTCTTGCGAATGATTGGGCCATACCTGTAAAACATGAAGGGAAAAGCACCCATCAAGGTCGCAAGAATTGCGAGAATTGTGCTTGCCCACTCAAAGCCAACTATAGATAGAAGATAAGTAAGATGTTGTACCGAGAGACTAGGATCCAAAACATACCATTGCGGTAGAATTGGACGCTAACAAGGGCCAGGAGTCCACAAATACATTCTGAAGAGATTCATCATGTTATAAGGTGTGAAGCTCAGTGTTCATATCGAAATGTTTACCTCGAGCGAAGCTCTGTCCAGTCACGGCACTACTAGCCATTGGTCCGTAGCTCTCAACTGTGTAATCGGAGACCGCCAAGAAGACTACACTTCATTCAGTAAAAACGATATCGCTCAGAAGATCAGAATATGCACCTATGTGACCAGAAATACCAAAAACCACTAATGCACCGAGTGACGCATACATACTAATGGGCGGGCTACCCGTCCAAGCAAACCAGTACATTGAAACTGGAAAGAAGAAAGCCGCTAGATATCTCGGACTTAAGCAATGATATGTCAAGTACAAAGACGAGTTTCTAACCGGAAAATGCCCATAGCAATTTATTCTCTGGCACGTTCTTCTTTCCTTTTTTCCTCTCTTGCCAAATCGTTGCTTTCTGTTGGAAATAGAATAGAGGTATTGCGAGTGTGAAACCGACAAGAATTGCTAAATTAGTCAATTCAATCTGTGGTTCCCGAAGACCATACTGAGCGTATATCAGGGGTATGGCTTCCACGGCAAGATACTGGACATCAGATGAAAACGACGTGTCCGATAGATAGGTAAGCTGAACAAACTATTATCCCATAATTCAAACCGTCATAAAGTGCAAGACAATAGACGATGGGTTCCGTGAAAAGCATGACTGGTTAGGAATATCAAGAGTTTTGAAAGTAATGCAGAAAATATCAACGTACCAGCAGGTCGAAACAGAGTCTCCGACAAAAGTTGCCTAAATGAGCGGCGTCTAAGGTTCTCGTCAATGGCCCATGCTTCAGTATGACCGGCCTTGCGGGCGCGTTGAGCTCTGGCAACAAGGATAGCGCTGCGGCGTGTCTCTGGAACCAAAATGATAAATGGAATCAAGAGAACAACACCGACGATGCCCCAGGTTCCGTATACCCAACGCCAACCAAAGGCATGATTGATATAGGCTCCGCTATGAATGAGGACAAATAAGATGAGGACGATTAGAATGGCAGGTAGGATACATCATAGGTCCCCTAGAAGAATAATGTGACGGATTTGCATTAAATAGGAGGACAAAACTTACAATACGAGAATTTCAGCCGAGTAGGCCCAAAGATTCATGGCCCATAATCTGTATCATTGTCCGTCATTGACCAAATGCACACAAGACCGGAGATTGAAAATGACTCGCCCTACGATGTCATCTCCCTTCCATAAATCAGGAATATTACCAACAGAATTGAAAACAGTTGCCCCGAGAATCCCACAGAATAAACTTCCGGATAACGGACTACTTCAGTTTATCATAGAAATGACTATATCTGAAAGGACATACCGACAGACTACGATGGTTGCTAAGTTACAAGCGAGGGCGCACGGTATCTGCAATAAATCTGTGCGCACGAGTGATGGCTAGGATATGAAATCAAAGTCAAATGAAAAGTTACTCGCAGACGAGACCAAGGCAGAACATGTTGACTTTCTTGCGGCTGAAATCCTAAAGTCATGATAAGAGATCGTCTGCGCCCAAATATCTTAACTTCACCTCCGCCAGAGGGGTCAATACGACGGGGCCGATGCCCATGCCAAACACGAAGATTGCGACGGGTAGCCGGCTCTCAATTGAGGATACGTTGAACTCCTTCTGCATCTCTTGTGCAATAGCAGCGGACGAGCTAGAACAACAGGCGATCCATGCAGTGTGGAGGCAACTTCATCCGCAAGAGAGGTCAGCAGAGTTGATTAGGGCTGACTGATCGAATAAAATTCCACTCACACAAGGAGTAGAATCATCACTTTCCTCCATAGAGGAAAATCGAACGGGTTTTCTCGATCAAAAGGCTAACACGATAATCAGCCGAGTACAGTGGACATCGGTAATTTTATACTGACAGTCCAATGTATCAGGTTAGAATCAATGTGCACAAGAGTCGCCCCGTCTGAATTCAAATCTTCCATGTTGATATTGGCTTGAAAGCTGGTTGCGCTGGGGGTTGAAGGAACGAACAAAATTTGTGGTTGAAAAGGTGAAAACATAAAAACAGTAAGAATGGAGTGACTGAGATGGCGTCATGGGTCATCGATCATATGCATCGCAATTATGCCTACTTATTACCTATTGAGGCTGGCATTTATGCGCATCATTAAATCCTGCTGAAAACATTATGCAGTGGAGGTATGGGATTGCAAGTTATCAAAAATTCAGGCATAGCTGCATCTATGGTAGGCTTCGAAGTGTAAGTCAGCTTCAAGTTGTGTCAATCGTTTCGGCATCTAATGCGGATCAACCTCACGGTGTCTCCACCAATCGGTGATCGTGAGAAATGAAAAGTTATGGAAACGTTTTGCACATGTCAAAGACGGTATGTAGATCAAGTTATCAGAAAGCGGTTAATGAAAGCGGTTAATGAACGTTCATGAGTTAGAAAATATTGCACTTGTATCTTGCTAGGTCTTGTAAATAATGTCCATGTTATGGTAATTGAAGTCTATTGTATGTATGGTCTATATCGCAGTTTCAGGCACGCGACTACCTATGGAATCGTATTTGCTGTGGTTGACAGAGGCTTGTTGTGGTTGCAAGGGTGAATAGGGCATCGTGGGCATCGAGTCGAGCTGAAGGTTTGACCGTGAACGGGCGATAATCTCCGTAGCCACATCTGAGCCGTATTGCTCCGCCAGTTGGCTATGTATGGGAGAATTCAGAAATTCGTTCACAGTAAAGCGCTTTTTCGGCAATGTGCCTACTTACTTAGCATATTTGTCCATAATAACGGCCATACTGTTCAGGCTTAATCGATAGGCTTTGGGCATCATACCTTTGCCAAACCTATACGTAACGTGGTTGGAGCAGAGCAAGCCAGCAATCATGATGAAAAGTTGCAAGGGGACTAGGGAAAAGACAGTGGTATACCATGTGGAGAGGATTTTGCGTTCGTATTGGAGGTAAGGAAGCTTGCATCCCGGGAGGACACTCCGTGAATAGCAAGTCTGACTGACTGTTGCCTCAACAAACGGGCTATAGTAACCGCAACATCCCAATTGATTCTGGACGCGGAGTCGACCAGATGCGCCAAGATCTCTTGACCATTGCGCGTTAATTTTACCCTCTAGGTTGAATGTGTGTCTTTTAAACGTCATATAGCCAGGTATGACCAGAAAGATGAAGACAATCCACAGGGTGAAAGTATAGACGGCCAGGAATGCACGATTGTTCAGCAGGATCCCAGCCCACCCTATCAAGGATGTGAAGATAGCTAAACAGGCGGCAAGCGTAGATATGACAAGTTCGGGACGGTTTGCGACTCTGATGATGTCGGCATGGACCCATATGTTAAACCAGGTCAGAAGGCACATCACCAAACCGATGATCGAGTACACCGACAGCTGCGGACGACATTCAGGGGGGCAACCTAGATGCTAATTTGGCATCTTACCAGCGTATTGGAAGCAAAAAGAAACCACTTAAACTTGTTCCACCGCAATTTTTTTTTCCCATGCCTAGCGCCAAAAAAGTCGCCGGAAACACCATCATAGTCTTCATCATTTTGACCAGGCATTCTGGCTTCCCCGCTTTTAAATGCTTCCACACCTCCACCACGTTTTGGCATACCCGGGGCACCATCCTTTCCCTTTCTTTTCCTGGGACCAGGCGACAGAAGTGTGCTGGAAAACTTGTGTGGTAAGTAGTTTATCGTGAGCGAGACACCACTACTGTCCATTGCGGGATTTTTCCCAAGTGGAGAAGTTAGCGACGTTTGAGATCCTGAAGGGGCAAACGAAGGGGTAAACGGGACATTAGGTGCGTCGAGTTGGTTGTTCATTGTGGGATGTGCTAGCATAGGACGTGTTGAGGCTGCTTGTGAAATCGTTGAATTGGCTAAGGATGACCTCCTGGACCGGCTTGGAGCTGGATGAGCACGACTGGTAAAGGAAAAAATCAGGAGACGCCTCACGGACTGTCCATCCCTGCCAGGCGTGACGGGAGGAATGAAAGGAACGAGTGAGGTTACCGGATCAAAGTCTATCAATGTCTCACTACGTATTTCTTGAATTGATGGACGTTCAATCTTCCTCCTGGAAAGCCAAAGCTAGCTTATTCTCCTTTCAGTCTTCAAGTGGTTCGATCGCCGACTGGAAATCTTCTTTTTGACATTGACACATGATTCCTTTATCAGTGGCGTTTCTGGGGGACATCTCAATGACCTGACGAGCTCATGGTCCTTATCGGATGGTTCAACTGACTACTATACTTGCCTAGAGTGAGATATGGTCATCGAAGGGTCTTTATCCAATGGCCTCCTTGTCTTCCGTGAAGTCGAATCCTGGGTCTCTGCTTGGAAGAGCATTCCTCCGGTTGGAACAAGTATTCAGTCTGTGCGGTCCCTTGAATATGTTATTTTATGGAAGTTCTGAGACAAGCCAGGGGTCAATGGACCTCTCCGTTACGCCACCAGCCGTATTTACCCACTTGTGGGGTGTCGATCAAGCACCGTTCAATTACCAAGTGCCGCTTTATACAACCTAAAATCTCTATATATACGCAACAGCTGGCCAGCAACCTATTGACAGAACTCCACTCATGGCGACCACGATATTGGAGCTCTCCCAGCTTATCTCGAAATCAGTCAATGAACTCGTCACAACTTGTAGTGCCAACGACCTGCGAGTCCCAGACCTTAATGAGCTATACACTCCGGAGTCTGAGGCGTTCAGGAAGAACCAGGCAGTCGCCAGGGCTGCAAACATCGCTGCAGCTGCTGCTTTTCAGCTCGCAGCATGCCTTCTTCCTCCTCAGGAATCAGTACTCCAAGTGACATCGGGTGTACGTACAATCATGCTGATTCTTGAAACAATCGATAGCTTTGTTTTGAAAACAGCATCTTCGTTCAGCTGCTCTTAGGGTGTCAATTGAGTCCCATGTCGCCGAGATTTTGTGGGATGCTGGAGATAAAGTGCTTAAACTTCTGTTCAGCGTTAACTGACAATGACATACTTGAACAAAAGGGGATGCACACCAGTGAGATAGCGAAGAAGACTGGTATCGACGGACAAAAGCTAGGTACGTCCAGTTTTAATCCATGGTCATGCACCAACGTTTTTGAGTGTCTTTTTTAGGTCGGCTCCTCCGCCTGCTAGCTAATAGGCATATCTACCGCGAAGTCGGTCCCGACGTCTTTGCGCATAACAGAATTTCTGGTGTCTTGAGCACGGGTAAATCGATTGAGGAAATATTGAAAGAGTACGTGTCCCCCAAACAACTTCAAACTCACAAAACCTTAATTTCGTCCCATAGCCCGATAGCGAAACATGACAATACCGATGGTTTCTGTGCCTTCAATGAGCTTCTGTAACTTTTTCTCATCTAATATACCCAGCCATGGACTTATACTATCATGTTATTAGAATGGCCGATGCACATAAAGCTTCAAGTTATCTCATGGAGAACATGCTGGACCCCGAGACGTCGCATTCCGACGAACCTCAGCACTCGCCACTCCAGCGAGCCCTCAGGTTTGATACCAATCTCTGGGATTTCCAGTCTCGTCCCGAAAATGCCTACCGTTTGCGTCGCTTCGGAGTTGCAATGAAGGGGGGCACTGTGATGCAGCTGCCCAATTTACTTATTGAACGTAAGACAATCTCTCCAAAGAAGGTTATGCTATATGTCGAATAACGACTGTCAATCGTTTTTTTCAGTGTTTGACTGGTCCGCCCTACCGGAAGACGCGCTGGTAGTGGACATCGGCGGAGGAATAGGAAGCTCAGGCAGGGCTGTTCTTAATGCCTATCCAAAGCTTAAATTCGTCGTCCAAGACATGCCCAAAGTTGTGGATGACGGGATCAAAGTAAGTTGCGTTGCCGAATCAACTTTCTTTGGTGCGACTACTCAATTCGTTCGCACAAGCACTGGAGAGAAGTTGATCCTGAAAAACTCCACTTTGGAAGAATCACTTTCCAGGGTACGGAACTGTTTTACATTAATGACAGCGGGCTGATCCCACACGCTAACAGCCCACGACTTCTTTGGCCCTCAATCTATAACCAACGCTTCCGTGTTTTTACTCAAAAACATTCTCCACGATTGGTCTGGCGCCAATTGTATCAAGATCTTAACTCAATTGCGAGCCGCCGCAACTCCTGAGACTAAGCTACTGATCCTCGATTGTGTCATGACCACCTTAGGCGTCGACACGACCATAGACACTATTTCCAATACTCAGGGGTTGAACCCGCCAGCTGTGCTTTCGACTGGTTTTACAACAGTGAATGATATGGCATGGGCATTGGATGGCACAGTAAGTCAATTATCCGCGACGCTTCGTCGATGATGAGAGATGTTGTCGCTAAACCTGACTTGATTGCTTCGTAGATGATGGTCAAGCATAACACTCAGGAGCATACTTTGCTGCAGTTCAATGACTTATTGAAAAGTGCGGGCTGGCAGATCACTCGTGTAGTGTTGAGTGGTAGTGCCATCGACAGTGTACATGCCAAGCCCATGTAGGTAACCTCGGATTCAGTGAGTTGCCGATGGAATCCAGCTCCGATGGCGCCTAAACAGCCTCATATTTTCTGACTCTGTTCGAATTCCTTTGTACATTATGTATCAAATAGTTGTAACAACTGACTCGAAGCAATTAGTCTTCGTAACCGTGAATTTTTTCCAACTCGTAGCCATTATTAGGTCCTCTGTTAAATGATTCCAATCCCTGCGATAGACTTGAAGCTTAACTTGGATATTATGCGCGATTTCTAATCGCCAATGGCAATGCTTACCGGTTGAACCCCCGACCGTCAGGTCTTCAGTGCACCCTCGTGCATAGCGAAACTTTCGTTTCGAGTTTACTTACCTGGGTCAGATTTTCGGACCGCGTTAGTAACAAGCATTGGCAAGAGATGTTGATGATGATTATATCTGTTTAACAACACAGAGCTAAGAGGCGGGCCGGTAGGCCGGTGTACAGTATCTGATACAGTGATTGTGTATTGATTTTATGTAATTTTTGTATATTGGAACTTTCCTCGCAAAGATTGTGGTGGCATATGTAGGTAGCGGGTTCACGTCGCAGTACAGTCTGCTCAAGGCAAATCAAAGGTAGGTTAGGGTCAGTACGGAATCAAGGGCTGGTGGGTAATCTGTGACCAGTGACATTCCTGTTGCGTTATGTGGACACCCCGTGGTGTGAGCTTCTCGCCAATGCCAGTTGACAGAGATTTGCAGGACTATTGTGACTTGTGTGCGTGCATGAAATCAGTTCCGGCCTGATTCCTATGGCAAGAGAGCTTGCGTCAACCTGGAAATTTCGCGCCGTCGAGGACGCATCGCCGAAGACCTCGTGGGTGACAAGCAACATTGAAACACGTGTATTAATACGCGAGGTTAAAACACATGAAATCAACACAAGTCAGAACGTTAAGTGGTTAGAAAACGATTTCGACATGTCTGGACATATAGGTTGGTAAGTGCTATCTGAATCCTGATATATGATGGAAGACTTGTACTTGGAATTCCAGCTCCAGTCGGCAACTCAACTGTCACAGCTAATGTATACGGAAACAGCATACATATACTGTGGCCTATTGGGTTTGTCAACGCGGGCCCCGGAAGACAATATCTCCCGTATTCATCCGCGTTAGCGGCTTTGTCATGTGTATGACGTTTGAGTCTGCCGATCGTGTTGCGTCGCCTAAACCATCGCCATCGGTTTCCTCAAGGACATAAGAATATATTATGCATATATATGAAACTAGCATCGCTTGTTGTCTTCGAGTCATCTCGCATGGAGTCTGCGTCCCCCTCAAGGGCGACGCCTGCCCTCACTACCCTAGCCGAGCCAAAGCGACATTCACCTGACACGAAAAAATTCTCTCCCTCCGGCACTCAGAACATCAATGTTTCTCGTGTGGACATAGATTCGGTCGATCCTATCGGTGTGCAGGAACTCAGAAGAACAATGTCCAACCAACAAGCAGAACCCTCGTTCTGTAGTTCCGATGTTACTCTTAATGGGTCAATTGATCCAGAAAAATTTGATTTCCAAAAGACCCTTCGCGCCATCGTCCGCAAGTGAGTAGCATCAAGCGAATCTCAGGATATGCTCATGCACGCATGGATAGACGTGAGGAGGCGCACATCAAGCCTAGGACGCTGGGTGTTGTCTTTCGCGACCTTGAGGTAGTTGGTCTTGGCGCTTCAGACACCCATCAGCCTACGCTTGGTTCCTTGTTTAGCTACAAGACAGTTCAAGCCGGTATTCGTGCGGCTCGCCACCCACCTGTCCGCAGTATCTTAAGTGGGTTTGAAGGGGCCGTCAAACCTGGAGAAATGTTGTGTATGTCTGAGCTATTCTGAATTTTTTTTCTCTGCTTTGCTGAGATGGCATCCAGTGGTCCTAGGACGCCCTGGATCAGGCTGTACTACATTCCTTAAAACTATGGCCAATATGCGCGAGGAATATCACGCGGTTAATGGTGAAGTCCATTATGATTCCCTATCTCCAGCGGACATCAAAAACCACTACCGAGGCGATGTGCAATATTGCCCAGAGGATGATGTCCACTTTCCCAGTCTCTCTGTTGAACAGACCTTGAAGTTTGCTGCTAAAACACGCGCCCCACACGTGCGCATTCCTGGAACAAGAAGTGTATACAATAACCAGATAACAGATGTTCTTACCACTTTGTTTGGTTTGAGACACGCTAGGAAGACACCTGTGGGTGATGCCGTCATACGTGGAGTTAGTGGCGGAGAAAAGAAACGAGTTTCTATCGCGGAGGTTTTCGCAACAAGACCGTGCCTTGCTGCCTGGGACAAGTAAGTCTTGACAAGATACGTTGTCTCTTGTCTTTGGTTGACTGACCTATGATTCCAGCTCGACTCGGGGTCTTGATTCGAGCACTGCCCTAGAATATGTTCGTGCCCTACGCATTGCCACAGACACATTCCAGTCTACGACGATTGTCTCCCTTTACCAAGCCGGGGAGAACTTGTACCGTCATTTTGACAAGGTATGCGTGATATACGAAGGAAAAATGGCATACTTCGGCCCAGCAGATCAAGCAAGGCAATATTTTATCGACATGGGGTGCGTGTGACCACACAACGGGCATAGTAGCCCTGTCTTACCCTTTGTATCATCAGATATGAACCCGCCAACCGTCAGACTACTTCAGACTTCCTAGTCTCCGTCACTGACCCCAATGGACGGAACGTCCGCTCAGGCGTTGTGTCTCTTCCTCGCACCGCAGACGAGTTTGCTGCTTATTTCAAAAAATCGTCGTTTGGCACAACCAATAGGAATGAAATGGACGACTACAGCCTGAATTTCGTAGGCAAACCCAATCACGCTTCGGCATACATGGAAAGTGCCCAGGCTGAGCATGCCAAACACACACGACCGGCAAGGTGGGTTCATTGTCCGTTGGTTGTCCATTATGACGATCTCGTTATCTTCTCCCTTCTATAGCCCTTACATGATCAGCATTCCCATGCAAGTGCGTGCAGTCATGCTCAGACGAGTTCAGATTCTGCGCGGGAACATGCTCGCAACGGGCTTGAATGCATTGTCAGTTCCTTAATTCACTCCAGCGCCAATGTCGACTCATTTTTATATTTCAAAGCTTGTTCGTTTTCCAGGCCCTGATTGTGGGTAGTGTCTTCTTCAAGTCTCCTGAAGCCACTTCGGCCTTTTTCTCGCGTGGAGGCGTCCTCTTCTTGTATGTTGTCATCTTTTCGAGTTCATTTCAATCAGTGTTTGCTGATCGAGCATGTGTAGTGCTATCCTGTTTGCCGCCCTTACGAGTATGGCCGAGATTCCAGCACTCTACGCACAGCGGCCTATTGTTCATAGACATAAGATTGCCGCGCTCTACCATCCATTCATTGAGGCCTTGGCTTTGACTCTGGTTGATATTCCAATCACGTTTATAACGACATTTCTTTTCGGGATAATTCTATACTTCATGGTCGGACTCCAACGCACGGCGGGTCAATTCTTGTGCGCTTCTCTCCTATATCTTGAAGAATTTGTTCCGACTTTTCATATAGTGTCTTTTATCTGTTTGTGTTTTCTATGTCAGTCACGATGAAGGCCTGGTTCCGGACTATTGCTGCTGCCTTCAAGTCCGAGGCATCCGCTCAAACTGTAGCCGGTATATCCGTCCTTGCAGTGGCCATCTATACTGGTTAGTTTGCCGTTGTGCTATCTTGTGTTCCGCAGTGGATTGTCTCCTGATCCCTTTTAAGGCTATCAAATTCCTAAACCTACTATGATCGGCGCGCTGAGATGGATTACCTACATTAACGTGTGTTCATTTTCTTCCTTATGGCTATCTTTGACACTATCCTGTTTGTTTCTAGCCTCTCCGCTACGGGTAACGTTCCTGTTCCGCACATCTTATGCTCGTCGTTAATGATTGACTTAGTTTCGAGTCAATTCTGGCAAATGAATTCCGCACTCTGAATGCTAGTTGTTCTACTCTTGTCCCATCGGGTCCTGGATATGAGAACGTTTCTCTAGCCAACCAAGTTTGTACAACTGTCGGTTCCACCCCCGGTTCCGACTTCGTAGATGGTGCGCGTTACGCGCTTCTCTCGTACTCCTTCTCTTATTCCAACACTTGGATGGTACGTGGATTTTGTTCACCACACATCTCACTCACGTTATTTCTTTCAGAACTTTGGTATTCTCATGGCATTTGCAGCCGGATTCATGGGTTTCCTGCTTCTTTTCTCAGAATTCAACACATCTATGGCAAACGAATCTTCCGTCATAATGTTCAAGCAAGGCTCCAAGTCAGTTACACAGGCTGACGAGGCTGACGACGAGGAAGCGCTCCACGAGAAGTTCACTCCAGCATTGAATGATGGCACCACTGAGAAAGAGGAAATTGCTGGAGCACCGGCCATGACAGATATATTTTCGTGGCAGCATATCAACTATACTGTCCCTATCTCGGGTAGCGAGGACAGAAAGCTCTTGTCTGATGTCACAGGTTACGTTGCTCCCGGAAAGCTGACTGCGCTCATGGGAGAATCCGGTGCTGGCAAAACGACCTTGCTCAATGTTCTCGCGCAGCGTGTCAGTATTGGCGTTGTATCTGGTGACAGGTTTGTGAATGGTCAGTCTTTGCCCAGGGATTTCCAATCGCAGACGTGCGTATTGTTCTAGTTCGTTCATGTGAAACCTTTGCTGAAAAGATACGCCTAGTGGATATTGTCAACAAATGGATACTCACCTGCCCACTGCTACTGTTCGAGAGGCTTTACTGTTTTCTGCGCAACTCCGTCAGCCGCCCGAGGTCCCGTTAGAAGAGAAGAAGGCCTAGTAAGCAATTGAACTGTGCAATTCTTCTGACTTTCTGACAGTATCCGCACAGTGCGGAGAAGTGTTTGAGAATGTGCGGTCTGGAAGCATATGGGGACGCCATCGTCGGTTCTCTGGGTGTTGAGCACCGGAAGCGGACTACAATTGCTGTCGAACTCGCAGCCAAGCCGAAGCTTCTTCTATTTTTGGACGAGCCCACATCTGGTCTTGATTCTCAGAGTGCATGGAGTATAATGTCGTTTTTGAGGAGTTTGGCAGATAATGGTCAGGCCATCCTTTGCACGTAAGCTTGTCACTTTTGTCCATTTCAAATTTGTATCTAACCTTCACCCAGTATTCATCAACCTTCCGCGGAATTGTTCCAGGTACATCCATATACAGCTATCCGAAAGCGCTAACTGACCCTGGGACAGGTCTTTGACCGTATGCTGCTCCTTCGGAAAGGTGGACAGACTGTTTACTTCGGTAATCTTGGGAAGAACGCGACTACGCTCATAAATTACTTTGAACGGAATGGATCTCGTCCTTGTCTTCCTGACGAAAACCCGTGAGTACTTGATACTCTCGACACCTCAATATTGACTGGTGGGTTAGTGCGGAATTCATGCTTGACGTCATCGGCGCAGGAGCCACGGCTTCGAGCGCACTGGACTGGCATGACATATGGCTCAAGTCGGAGGAATCCCAAAAGGTACAAATAGAAGTTGACAACATCCACACGGAGGGCCGTAGTCGTCCTCCCGTCGAAGCGACACTTCATCACGAGTTTGCGACGAACTGGTTCAATCAAGTTGCCCTCCTTTTCAAACGGAATGCTCAGGCGTATTGGAGAGACCCAACTTATCTCATGGCGAAACTTGTACTCAACATAGTCGGCGGCCTTTTCATTGGTTTTACATTTTGGAGAGCAAAGAACACGCAACAAGGGACCCAGAACAAGCTTTTCGTACGTCTCTTATTTTGCCTCTTCAACCACACCTAAATAAATGGTTTTTCCAGGCAATCTTCATGGCCACAATTCTAAGGCAAGCCATCCCGACGACTCATTTGAAAGCTGTGCTTACTTACTGATTTTTAGTGTTCCCTTATCAAATCAGCTGCAAGTGCCTTTCATCGCGACACGAAACGTTTACGAAATTCGTGAGCGTCCGAGTCGCATGTATAGCTGGACTGCACTGGTCACGTCCCAAATCTTGATTGAAATTCCTTGGAATATCCTGGGCTCTACCTTGTTGTATTTCTGTTGGTATTGGACTGTCGGTTTTGATTCCTCAAGGGCTGGTTATACATATCTTGGTCTTGGTATCGTATATCCCCTTTATTACACAACCGTTGGACAGGTGTGTTATCTATTTCCTATCTGAGTGTTACTTATCTTCTTCTAGGCTGTTGCCGCGATGTCTCCTAGCGCAGAGATTGCCGCCTTGCTGTTCTCTTTCTTGTTCTCTTTTGTCATCATGTTGTAAGTTTTTTCTTTTCAACGTCGAACCGACCTTGACAACGTCAACAGCAACGGTGTTCTACAGCCTTTCAGAGCATTGGGTTGGTGGAGGTGGATGTATGTCATACATGCATAGGCTTGCGGGAATGCGCACTAATATTCGGTCTTCTAGGTATCGTCTTTCTCCCTACACGTACCTGATCGAAGGTCTCTATGGACAAGTCCTTGGTCACAAAGAACTTCAATGTTCTGCGGTGGAATATGTTAAACTCAATCCGCCGTCGGGAATGACTTGCGCGCAATACATGAACAATTTCATTGCATTTGCTGGCGGTTACCTTACTAATCCGGACGCGACCTCCGACTGCACTTTCTGCAGTGTGGCATCGAGCGATCAGTTCCTTGCCTTGAATTTCAACATCTTCTATTCCCACCGCTGGCGTAACATTGGCATCATGTTTGCATTCATCCTTTTCAATGTAAGTCATATATTGCAGTTGAAACATTTGCATTAATCCAATTTTGTAGATTTTCTGTACCTATTTCCTGACCTATCTGTTCCGTATTCGTAAGGGAAGTCTTCTTCCGTTCAAGAAGGCGTAATTCCTAACATTCCATAATCCATGTTCGACTTACTCTATTTATATCCCCACTCCTCATATACCTCAGATATACATGAAAGCCATCATATAGAACCATACCATAGAACTGATTCTCAATGAATATTTAGGCGGTCAACTCTTAGGGCTTAGGTCTGTCTCGAATATATTCGGACATCTATTTTCGACTCGTATGGTCTTTGTAATAACGTTCCATAGAATACACCAGTTGTCGACAAAATAAATCAGCATCAAAGACGCTGAAAGACGCTGACACCTCAACGGTACGGCCTCAGTAGCCAACGGTCAAGCTTCAAGGGGCATAGAGGGACGTATTGTGAGACGTCGTGCAGCATTTTTCGTCCCGTGTTATCTGCAGTTGGCAGATTATCAGAATGGATCAGATTCGCCTACAACCCTCGCTCTTGAACTTGGAAATTCCTGTTTGGCTGTCACAAACTCGGTCTTCACCTCAGACATCATCTTAGGTGCATCTTTATTTCTCGATAGGGAGCCACAATTTCGGGCCTTGTCGATAACGAAGGCTTTCGAGGGAGACAGGATACGCGGAATCCATGAAGGGTTTAGTGAGTTGTCCGGGGCGCCGCAAGAGGTTTTTGTTGTTTGGTCGACAGGGTACCCTGATTCAACGAAAGACACGCGATTGGGGAGTATGTTTGTAGTAACCTCTCCGAGGTGAGAAAGGACAGACTTTGGGCGGAAGGATAGACGGTATGCTGGAAAGAACGGGCGCTTGGTCGGTGTTTTGGATGATGTATCTGATGCATTGCATGTTCTCACTGGTGGTTGAGTGGAAAATACCGGTGGGGGTGAAGAAGGAAACACGAAGTTTGGAACGGCAGAAATGCGCGAGAAGAACGAGTTGACACGCTTTCCGTGAGACCGTGGTTCAAGTTTTGGGGGGTAGGGAATTGGATGGATTTGGTGGGCACTTTCAGTGATGTCCACGAACCTGCCGCGTGAGCGTCGATGCATCCAGGCTAAAAGTAGACTTTTTTCTGTCGGATCCATGTCAGCTCCAGCTTCTGTGTCAGAGCTCCCAGCCGTGCGTGCTTGTGATTCTTTGGATTTGTGGTCTCTCGATCGCTCACGAAATAACGAAGAGACATAGAAGTAGATGAAGACTACCAATAGAATGCCAATGAAAACAAAACCACCAACTGATGTGACATTAGATTCGCACTAGAAAAAGCAATACAACTCACTCGCAATGTTGTTCAAATGGTCTTCATGTGAAATACTTTGACTGTTAATTGTTGCAGTAGGATTGTCTATAGAGGACGCAGCAAGGTAGACAGACATATTGGGAGGGGGATATGGGAGAGTGAGCTAGGCGTGCTCCTCAGGCAAGGGGATAAAAAGGACTTTCGCGATATAGAACCATGGCTAACACACGAGTTAATTCAGCAATGGCGGCTGACCACCAGCAATGGTTAATCGCTTGAACATGGGCCGAATTAGTCAACACGATGGCTGACCTGTCTTGTTTCCTACGTCGACTCTGTTATAGACAGAAGATAATCACCTGTGAGATATCTCTTCCAAGAACTGGTGGGACCCTAGCCGACTTCAGTTGTGGCGCCTTCTGGTGTGATCAGGAATCCAACTGATTCAGAATCTAGCAAAGTCCACCAACTGCCCAGTAGCTCCGACAAGTTATATACGGCACCCACTTGACTGGAGTATCACCTTGATTCGTAAAGATCATGTATACCAGGGAGTGGATATAGGTGAGCTATCCCAATACATTGATCCACCTGATTCAGTGGCACTCTGGCCCGTTCATGCCTGATCGATGATCAGAGACTTTCCCGCAGCCTCAAACCTTCTCCCGGGTGCCGGATCATTTGAGTCACCGTCTCAGAGGAACTATCTCTGTTGCGTGAGACAAATGGAGAAGGTTCCGGCTTCGAAAGAATATGAGAGTCGGCGCAGAGTGAAGATGTTGTCATTTCATCAAGTGATCCTGATAGATTCTGATTAGTTCTTTCTCGGGTGGCTCACCAAACGGTCACCTTGTGGTCATCTTTTATGTTCTAGCTCGCGTAAAATCCTCTAGTTCTCAGGCTTTCTCTCACCTCCGACTCTAAAGGGTGGTAGGGGAGTCGAGGACCTAATGAATGCAAAACGTTACGCGATTGCTCAGTCGCAGCGCTTCGATGAATTTTTGCCGTCCATCCGCAGTTGAACCCCATTCATGGTGGCCTTGGCTTCTCAAACCCTGCTTACTTGTCAAGCGGGCGACTCCAAGTAACGATGCTGTAGTGTCCACTTCTTTCTCCGAGGTGTTTAGAACGATTCCAGACTTTTCGTAAATCTGAGTCTGCTTCAGTATCGTCTCATGATCGGTTTGGTTCGGATGTCGACCTTGGGATCTAATTGTGTCCCTTGGGAGATTTGATGGTGTGGGAAGGACAAGACGTAAACGCATTTTGGTCACTGGGTAGTAAGTACAATCATGCATCCAAAAAAGCAGATTGCGATGAATTTAACATGTCAAGGAGTGCTTGAAGGGCTAGGTTCTGGGAAATTTGAAGACCAAGTACTATAAAGTCAATCCAATCAACTGACCATACCAAGATTTTCTTTGAAAGAGACTCAGTAGCTTAGGACACAGATGATGAAGATGGATACTGTATGCAATTCTTCTCATATAAGCAAAGCATATTTTCACGAGGAGTATGTGATCCCGGTCAAATTTTCGTGAAGAATCGACGTTTGCACATGATGGCAAGCGATTTAGCAGTTCCCATATGGGGATGGAGGCTGTTTACTTTCGTCGATGCGGCCAAACACCTGTCCAAAATTTGGCGAGTTTCACGTCTTCACCAACTTCCACACAACCAACTTCAATTGAAAATGTCTGCCCTCCGTGCCCTGCGCCAGCTCACTGCCTCCTCGAGCCGTGTCGTGGCTGCTCGCCAGCTCTCCACCGTCTCCCGTAAAGTCATTCCTTCTCTTACGACGCGAGTCGTGTCATCAAACGCGAGGGCGTTCTCCGTCTCTGCTCGCAGGTTCGGCGAGGGAGCCAGTGAGCACTAGTTGAAAAGCTGTCTTACATACTTCTGACGTGATTTGGATGCAGCTGATGTTGCTTTGTGCCAAAAGCTCTCCGAAGAGCTCAAGTATGAGCAGGAGACCGCTGCTGAGTTACCGGAAACACCTGGATTCTTGACCCAATTCACTAAGTCAACCTCTTGGGAAGTATGTTTGCAAAACAACAGACAGCTCCACGTTTGCTGACGTTTTTGCGCGGCACAGGTTCAAGACATCCCTGGCAATGACGAAGTTGTTCTGACACGTACATTCGGGAATGAAAAGTTTGTTGTTCTGCGACGCGTCATGTTGATGAGGTTTTGAGATATCTTCAATTAGGCTTCGTCTCATGTTCTCCATCGCGGATATCGATGCCATGGAGGAGGAATTTGAGTCGGAAGAACAGGAATCTGAAGGTGAAGAGGATGAAGGCGATGACCCTCTCCACACTTACCCGATTAGGGCATCCCTCTCCATTACGAAGGTAGATCCCATCATTGACCACTCAAGAAATAACCATGTTGACGAAGCCCCACTCTTTTTCTAGACAACAGGCCCCGGTTGTCTCAATGTCGACATGGTTGCTCAGGAGGGTCATTTTGTTGTGGAAAACCTTTCGTTCTATCAGGATGCCAAACTTGGCACTGAGCTAAGTGCCGAAGCCGACTGGAAGCGAAGGGGCGTTTATCTTGGCCCGCAGGTAAGAGAGGTCTTGCGGTATTATCGTCTTTTATTGACATCAGTTTCTTTTCTAGTTCGAAACCCTTGATGTGGGTGTGCAAGAGGAGATCGAGAAGTATCTCGCGGAGCGCGGAGTCAATGAGACCGCTGCGTTGTTTATCCCTGAGTACGCAGAATATAAGGAGCAAAAGGTGAGTATACATCATACTTACCATACGGAGCGCTGACTGTGTTCTTTCTAGGAATACGTTAGCTGGTTGAAGAACCTGAAGTCATTTGTTGAGCAGTAGAGGTTTGGTTTTTCGTCAGGACTACTAAAAAAGACAATGAATGTCTGTTTATATCTACTATAATGCTACTAGTTCTTATCATGTCCACTACTCATCCAGAAACATAAATAATGAGAACCACTTTGAGAGCCACGGGTCATGAGGCCTATGGATTGTCGAGTAAATGATGGTCCACTTTTGCCGACAAGCTCCGGGCGAGCCGTTCACAGCTTTCCTAATCTGGACAAACCTCGGAGTTTGAAACGACTCGAACATTCCACGACAAGCAAGCGATCCACGCGAATGAACTAGAGTCGCCTAGTGGGCCACAGTCTGTTACTATAAATCGCACTATGTCTCTAGTTCTTCCGGCCAGTTACAAATCCCCTTGAGCCTTGTAATCACTCGACAAGTCCTCTCGCTCCAAATGCCTTCCTCCTCATCGTCGACCTCATCGTCCCGCTCGTCCTCGCCGACTTTGACGGCATCGAGTGATGGTCTCTACATACCTGTGCACAAGCGATTCAGTGGCAGTTCCATCTCTTCGTCGCGATCATCGCGCACATTGTCGTCAGGATCGTCGCGCACATTCTCCTCCAGCGCGTCATCGTCATCCTCGGAATCAGACAGTGTAATATCGCCTCGTAAGTCGCCACAAGTTACAACCATTACGACATGTCATCTCAACGTCCGTTTACCTCATAGCCGCCACACCAGCATTCATCTACTCTCGTGATACCCTTCTAAATCTCGCCAATTCCCCCCTCTCTCGCATGCCCCAACTACAACGGGACGACCTTCGCAGCAAGGTTCCCGAAGTCATGACGAACCGCAAACAACGCAAGGCGATTGAGTACTTCAACCATATAAACACTGTTCAGGCGGCTGTTGCACTACATGCTCCTTCTCATCAATCCCCTCCCTCTCACTCCAACAATCATAGACAGAAACAACGTAGAGAGCGCACCGCGAAGCCTGTTGTCGTATAGGCGACGACATCACCTAACTTATTACCCATTTATCTGTCAGGCCGGGAGACAGTACGGAGAAAACGAAGTTGTATATTACTGCACACTAAGGACAGACCCGCTTCTACTCTTGACTGTTCTGCAATTTCTGTCTAGAATATTATTAACTTGCATTCCCTATCTCAACATTCTGCGTGAACTATGTATCTGCAACATCTGCAACATTCGTCGTCGAACGGCGACAATATGCACATCATCCGGTCGAGCCCAGATCTCATGGAGCCCTCGAGTACGTCTTTCTTGCGTTGAAAGATCAGGGGGGTGACCTCAAACAATGATGCATGATGCATGAAGAATCAACCTGGTTAACAACAACAGATGTCCGAGGGGTCCATGCGATATTCCAAATCGATTACATCAACCTGATTGACCATATGTGCCACACATTCACATCCACAACAACACCGTGATGGCAACCGAGTATACGTACATAGATAACAATTGTCTTTGGATAAAGTGGGTTTAGGCGCTGTCGTCGGAGGAGCTCAATCACTATCGCCGTTCGGACAAGGATCCGTAGACCTTGGCAACTCGGTTCGCCGCGATTCTCTTTCTTAAATTGTGCATCAACAACCGTATGTCTGAAAGCATGAAAACGGGTATGAGCGCCGCCATGACAGGAATACATATTTTCCAGAAACTGTCAAACTGGCTTATAGATAATGGGCATAGACAGCATATATGGACCCACGCACAGCGAAACTGAGCCTTCAATCGCATCGAATGACGTGAAATTCATTCCCTGAAAAATTGGTCTGGAAACAATTCGCCAACGACCACAACTTTTGGGACGTACGAAGTATCCTGTAAGCAATGTCAAGGGAAGGAATATGATGGTTGCGAGTGTGAGCCTTCGCCTGGCGAGGCGATGTCACCGTGACCATCAGCGTGCCAATTTTGGGCAGCAGCAGAGGCGAGAACTTACATCACTTGGTTCATCTCGTAAGAGGCTGACTTTGGGGTAAATACGGACGATTCTTAGCTAAGGGTACACGTATACTTGATATCGACATGGAAAACGCACATTAAATGCAAAATTAATCAGGTTCTCTGATAAACCTGCGAACATATCCAAGCTCGTCAGCACAAATTCTATATGGTCATTGACATCAGACTATGTCAATTAATTGGAATCAGCCGGGCTAGCTTAGAGCTAGATGAACAACATACCAGATAAAGTTTTGCCTGGTAGCTCAAGTATCCTTGAACTTTCTCTTTCGATACACCTGAAATGGCGTCCACCTCAGAATAGCCGACGAGCGCAGTGCAGCGATCGAGGTCGTAATGCCGAAGGCCGTGCATCAACACCTTTATTGGATCCAAAGTGCGCTTATGCATGATGAGGTCGCCAGAGAGTATGTGTACTATTCCAGAACACAGACACGAACTTCTCAACCATGACGTGTCGGCGAAAGTGCATTCAGAGGACTTACGACTGCGTAACGTGTCAAGCCCAGGCTTCAATAGTACATCATGTTCCACTTGATGGATCTTGTCCTGATATTCGTCCATTATTTCTAAAGCACGGTCTACAACTGTTCGAAAAGGCAAAAGAACTAAGAGGCTCTGTAGAGGAGAATTAGCGTTTGAGACTTGCCTAGATCAAGCAAACCTTCAACCAGCAATGAAGCATCTTCTGACGTTCTGAGCACAGACTCGGGATGCAGCATCCGCTCTCTGACAGGAGCGGTAAACTCAAGGTCAGCCTTGGGGTGGATAGTAATGACTGTATCTGCGAGGCCGTGACTATGTCGCCGTATGCATCAGTCAAGAATCCTACTGTTTTTCAGTAAAAATATCGACATGGGCTCGTGGCGAACGTTGACGCGGTCTCCTTTCGTCAAGGCCTTCAGGCGTAAAACTCGTTGTCTGCGAGCCTGTAGATGAGTTACTTGATATTTCAGCGGTGGATTGGTTATCAGACGAAAAACATACCACTCCCCAGAAACCAGTCAAACCTGCCGACATGGGACGTTGGCGGGGCTCATAAGGAGGTGATTCGTTTCCCCTTGAAAATGTTGATTCGGGCTCTTGACCAAGTTTACGCTGCTTCCCATCGGTCCAGCATTCCCAATTTTGAGTTTGATGATGAGAACTCTCGTGATGAACTTCTCCTTCCTCGTTGTTGTCACGATCCAATGTATGGCAGAGGATGCGGATGAAGAGATGCTCATGGTAGTAATCTGCCTTTGATAAATTATGTCCCTGTTCATGCAAGACATCTTCCAGAGCCAGCACATGGAGGTCTAAAGGCACACAGAATTCCAATCAATCAAGATTGTCGAGATTTGACTCCACTCACTATATTCGAGCGCGACAGCACTTATGACATCCCAATCAATCCCACCAATATTGATCCACCTGACGCCAGGCCGTCTGGTACTACTGGATATGTTCTGCGATGAATTTTGCCTTGTACATGGCTCGTTTAACAGGCTGATCAGCTCGTCATTCCCCATGCGCCGCAGAGTCGCGTTGTCGGCATCATAGTCGGCCACCTCAATTACACAGGCTTGTCTGAAGTTCCCGTAGGTAAGCCTCGCGGATACTCGCCGTGGATTGATGCCTGGCTCAGAGCCTGGATGCATGTTTGTCATGGCCAGCTGAGAAGAGGTGTAGGATCAAGACCTAAAGACTTCATCTATTGATTTTGACAAGTGACAGCAATTTTCCAACTCGGCTCTGTAACCCGACAGGACTGCTGACCTTGCTATGCACATAAGTATGTATTCGCATACATTACACAAGTACATATGTCACTTGACGGATCAATATGACCATCAAATCGGGAAAGCTCACGACAGAATCACAAGCTTAATATAAGTCTGCCAACACCCATCTGACAACCTTTCGATAACTTTCAGTCATATACACACAGACTGTGACTTGGAAAACCTCTTGTACTACTAACACTTGACTCAATCATGACGAAGCTCGTGTTCACGTCACTGGAAGAAATCCCAAAAGTTAGTATCGAAGACGATTTCATCTGGACCTTTTTGACAAGTTCTCGTTCAGATCCATGCCCAACTTCGTGCAGGTTTCAAGACGGGAAAGCTCAGGTCCATCGCCTACCGCAAATACCAGCTTCTCCAGCTTGCCTACCTGATCAAAGATAACAAAAAACAGTTTGAGGAGGCTTTGAACGCCGATTTGGGGAGACCAGCTCTTGAAGGGCATTTGTGAGTCTTAATCCAAGTCACAACTATGTTTCACGAATCAATCAATTTTTTTTTCAGCCTAGAGATAAATTCAAGTGCTAGTGAAGTCAAGGAGGCGTACTGTAATGTTGAGAAATGGGCCAAACCTGAAAAGCCTGGCTTCTCGCTCAACTTCACCGTCATGCGACCTGTCATCTACAAGGAAGCCAAGGGGGTGGTATTGATCATCAGCCCCTTCAACTATCCACTTTGGTTGACTGTTTCTCCCCTCGTAAGCATATGCATGTTGTTATGACACAACAGGTCCTGATCTTCATGTCCTACAGGCCGCGGCAATAGCAGCGGGAAATGCAACAGTCCTCAAGCCTTCTGAGTCCACACCAGCTGTGAGCTCGTTGCTTGCAGAGTTGATTCCAAAGTACTTGGACAGTGATGTTGTGCGCGTGGTTAATGGTTCTGTTGCAGAAGCAACCAAGGTATGTGTTGACTTTCTCCTGTCAGGTCAAATGACTAAGGTATAACGAAATCCAGCTTCTCGAACTTCAATGGGATCATAGTAAGCTTGTTCTCTATCCAAAGTAACTTCGGATAATTGACGGTTCAATTTCCTAGTCCTGTATACCGGTATGACCCATCAAAACAAGCTTATCACAGCTTCTGAAAATCATAATAGGTGGCCCTCGTGTTGCGAAAGTTGTCGCAGCTGCAGCTAACAAATTTTTGACTCCCGTAACTCTGGAGGTACGTTCACTTTCCTTAGAATTTCGTTATCAACTTTAAGATGAAGATTTTCTTCAGCTAGGAGGTAATGCCGTCGCCGTTGAGAACTCACGTTCAGCTAATCAATCATCATGTAGGCAAGTCTCCTGTTATTATTGACCCACAATGCGACCTCGAAATGGCGGCAAGACGTATCCTTTGGGGAAAATGTGTCAACGCCGGACAAACCTGCGTCGCCCCTGACTACGTCCTCGTTCCAAGGTCGTTCCAGGATACATTTGTCGACGCTCTGAAAGCCGCGTTAGTCTTTCCTCGCATTCTTCTCACGATGTTACTCATTAAACTTCAGGCACAAATCGTTCTACCCAGAATCAGCTCAACCGTCCAAATCTGACACCTTTTCAAGGATCGTCACTCCTCAAGCATGGAAGCGTATCAAGGGTCTCCTCGACAACACTGAGGGTGTAGTGGTGCTTGGCGGTGAGTCGGACGAGGCAACCAAATTTGTCGCACCCACCGTTGTGAGAGATATCAAGGCCGAGGATTCATTAATGAGCGAGTATGCTTTCTCTATCCTCTCCCTCGGTTGTGCTCTGAGACTTTGCTTCCAGAGAAATTTTCGGTCCTGTGTTGCCCATAGTGCCAGTAGAAGACATTGATGAGGCCATTGCCTTCGTTAATGCTCGGTGAGGCCTTTCCAGCGACTGTTAGGTGAATGGTTTTACAACTCAGCATATCAGCGACCACCCTCTGGCCTTATATGTGTTCTCGAATAATGCGGAAGTCAAGGCGAAAGGTGAGGGATCTTCTGGGATTTAGATTGGTCGTTATCTGATCGAGAAACAGTTTTCAATAACACCCTTAGTGGTGCTGCAGTAGCGAACGAGACCGTCATTCATATTGGCGGTCAGCTTTATTTTATTTTGTCCTTGCCATCCTTTGACTCAAATTTACGCAACACAGCGGACGGCCTACCTTTTGGCGGTGTTGGGCCTAGTGGATGTATGATCCTTCATATCTGCCTTGAAAGAGAACTTTGTCTAACAACCAAATCAGATGGAGCCCATACAGGCAAATTCGGTTTTGATACATTCACGCATCTCCGAGCTTCACTCGATTCGCCCGGCTGGTTCGTCTCACTTACCCTTTTCTCTTTCTCTACCTCATTTGAGACTTCACAGGGTGGATAAAATCATCGGATTCCGCTTCCCTCCCTACAACGTGCAGTTTTCGCTTTCTGAACAATGATCCAGCCTGACTTTTTCTTTCTTGTCTTTTCTTGTTAGGAATCCAAGCTGAAAATGGCATATAAACTGTTCCCCAGCCTGCCTGCACGTCCTACGGGTGCTCCTTCGGCTATGCCGAGGTCTAAATGGTGGGGGAAATGGTTTTTCTTGGCATTTGTCGTGGCTATGGTCGGAGGACTAACGAAACGATTGAAGAACTTGACAGGCTCGTCATAAGGCCTTTTTCGGGGTTTCTATACCTCTATCTGGTTTTGGCTTTTTCTTGAACGAAATTCATGGATCGGGGCTTCCTTGTCGGTGGATTTGTGGACACAAGATTTATACCCGTCATATCTCTCTTCGCTCGGTTTGCGCGTTTTTGTGTGTATGTACTTCTACCTTTGTTCGGCCACAATTATTGCTCGAGGGTCAGTACTTGTCGACATCTTACCTCTTATCAGGATAGTTGCTTTTTTGATATTATCAACGCTTTGCTTCCAGTCATATTTGTGTGATCTTTTGACGAATGCCAATTCATGTGGCTGTTTGATCCGATTACACATCCAACCCTCGTTGGGCACCTGTATGATGATCATAGATCAGCTCTGCAAATGAGTCACATTCATCCTGACAACAAACTCCCACATGTCTGCCCAATTCGTCCTCCTTACTGCATTTTCCAACAGCCTTACTGGTGGTAACCCTGCCGCTGTCGTCTTCACAGATCTCACTCAGCCAGACAAGACCTTGCAAGACATTGCGCAAAACCTCAACCAGCCCATCACCGCTTTCGTCTCGGATCAGCCGCTTTCTCGGTCTTTCGATCGCCCATTGCGGAGCGTGGCATTCTCCGTTCGGTGGTACACGACGAATCGGACTGAGGTGCCACTGTGCGGGCATGGTACTCTCGCTGCTGCGAAAGCGATTTTCGAGCGCCCGGATGTGGCGCAGGATACGGAGGTCGTCGAGTTGCATACTCTAGCTCGCGGAGTTATCACGGCGGTCAGGCGCCCAGGAGGACTTATTCAAATTGAGATGCCGGCTACAGAGACGCAGCAAGTCTCTTCAGAAGAATTTACGCGTATATCAAAGATACTTAATGAGGCGTCGGGGAGAGAGCTCAAAATCGAACTTATCGCTACTGGTGGAGAAGGCTTCGAGACTTGTGAGGTTTATTTTAAAGTCCCCCAATATCCCTACATATGGTTTCTAATTACGGTTAGATGTGGTGTTCGTTTTAGATGAGAAGGAGGATATCAAAAATCTACCCATCAACCCCACCGTCCTGGTTCGTCAGTTTGTGAATGATCTCACAACACGAGAAACTCACGTCCCTGCTCAATCCCAGCGCCAGGCCGGCTTTCAGGTCAACATATACACTACCGTCAGTTCCAATACCGAAGAACGATTTGTCTCCCGCATGTTTGCCCCTGGCTTTATTCCGGGCGACGAAGATCATGTATGTGGATCCGCTCACTGTCTGATGGCGCCATACTGGTACAGGCGACTCGGCATTGATGCCACTTCTGAAATCAAAGCAAAGCAAGTCAGCGCTCGAGGAGGTGATTTGACAATCTCCTGGGATTCGAAGAAGAACAGAATCACGTTGGCAGGAGAAGTCGTCGTTCTAGGCAATGGCGAGATGAAGCTGGCACGGGAGCCGTCTCGGAGAGGTAACAATCAACGGTCTCACCTCTGATTACTTCTGTAAGTAGTCCTAAAGCTGGGTTGTCGACACTTTGAAGTGGTGCGCCTTGTGCATGTATGCGTCTGAATGGTTGTCAATGCAAAAATATTCAACTTGCTCTCATTTGTTGTAAAGATGACGCTGAAACCGAGTGCACAAGGTTTCGCCGAGGGCGGATCTATTTGAAGATTACTACAAAGTCTACATACATCGTTTGGAACGCGATGAATCACTCTAGAAGAACCAAGGGAAACGGAAAAAGTCGCCAAGCGGAAACTAATCAAGCACCGTTGGGACGAGGGGCAGATTGGGATGACGCTTCCCTTCCGCGCGAAAGCAGCTCCGAAACACCCTTCTTGATTGTGTCGAGAATAGGACTGACACGGTTCTGCACCTCATGTCCGACAAGGCTGACCTTTTCCTGAATCGTGATGTTCTCCTTCGAGATAATCTTTCGCAGCTCTGTAATGGCCGCAGAGAGGTTGTTCGTTACTTCGGTGTACGTCTGTTGAATCTGTGGTGGTATCTGATTTTGAAGTTGCGAAGCGGAATCAAGGATAGACGTGGAAAAAGAAGCCGTGGAATTTTGGAGCTTCTGGAGCTCGAGAACCATAGAATCGGAGAGGCTGTGGATCTGGTGCGATGCGGAGGTGATGGAAGTGGCGGCGAGATTGTTAATGGCTTGAGCGGTTTCCGTGGCGCGTTGCCTAGAGAGAAAGGATTATTCACGGGTATCCCATGTCAAAGAGAACTACTTACACAAGGGCATTTTGAGCTTGAAGTTGCTTGAGTTGCTCGTTCGAATATACATATATGTTATCTTTGAGCGTTTTGGAAAGGGCGATAGCGCGCTGGTACTGATATTTTGCGTCTGGGGGAGTGGAAGGGCCGGCTTCAGAGCTGTTTGTGCGTTTGACGGCAACCTCGTAGTAATCAACCAACGGCGAGAAACACTAAATTTCGATGAATATGTCGCATCTGACTGAAAGAACTATGACGCACCTTATCAATGCCTGTGGCGGCGTTAATAGCCGGAGCCCTGATATTCGCGTCAATTTTCTTATTCACGTCGTTGTAGGTGCCGTTGAGGAAGTCTGAAGCATGTTGCCTTTTCTCCTGAATCGCGGAGGCTACTTCTTCTGGCTTCGCCTTGAAGGGGTACGGGTAACGCGACTCGACCGCGTCGTAGGCCTTGTTCGCATAACCATCCGCCTGAGAAATGATGGGAGCTAAACGGGTCTGCAGAGGCTCTGTACGCTTGATTGCTGATTTGGAAAACTCCTTGGCGGCAGAATACGAGCCACGCGTGTACGCGTTGTTGGACAAGGCGCCGTCGATGGACTGAAGGGAGAAGGTGACTAGGGGGATGCTTCCTAGACGGCCCAGGATGGTGAGGTCAGGGGACGGTTTGGTTTGTGTGGTGGTCGTAGTCGTGGTGGACATTGTGGTAGAAGGAAGAGAGACGAATTTTGGCACGCCTTGACGTCTTTTGCATTATAAACTGTGCATTTAGTGACTTCATAGCATGTGATATCTGGAATTGAAAAGCCACGTGCTTTCGATCGTCTTTTCGAGGGTCGGGACAGGACGGGATGCCATGCATTTGTTATCGCTCCCCTTCTTTCATGCATCGCCTCAGATATGGCAGCATTCCTCCAGTCGTCTGAGCATGTCTACTGACTAGGCTCTTATCAACTCTCGGATTTCCATAAATCTCGATCGCAGTTTATCGGACACAGCCACGGCCTCAGTTCCGGTCCGAAGGCGAGCTTAACAAACATACTTATGCGAGCTCGACTCGACTTTGACTTGAGATGTCTGCGTCGGGTTCGATCGGGATTGGGTAGCGGATGTCAACTGTGAATGAATGCTTTCACATGCTTGGTCTTGTTATTCTGTGATGACTTGTGCGGCAACATATCATCTATTGTTCGTTATGCCTGAGAAACCAGTCATCACATCAGAATTGAGAGTGAAGAAGACTCAAGGGGTTTATCCTTTTTAGGCGCCAAGGTACTTCCATGGTTGGCATATCAATCAATACAAGAGCTTGGCACAGTACATAATCATATGCAAACCTGTCCCCTCAGCTGACCGTCCCTGACCTAACTTATTAACAAGAAAGAAGATGATAGATTATACTGGATACCTGAAGTACGTGTAATATTGGTCTCACCTGCCACAGTCATTCCTATTGATAAACAAAAGACATATGACACAAGGATCTTTCCTCACTGCTCGGTTTTTTCCGTGGGGGCGCTATCAGTACCCTTCTTATCTTCCTCTGTTATCACGGAATTAGGTTTACGTGAAGGACGCCCGCGCCAATCCACATCCGAATCATCAGTCTCGTTCTCTGTAGTTCGGAAAGACAAAAAGTGGATTGGAGACTTCACACGCTCTCTTCCAACTTCAAGGTCGAGATGCCCAAGCTGAGATGCTATCCAACGCGTGGAGTTTGTATCCTCTCGCAAGTGACCAAACTTAGTATGACGGAAGACTTGGCATGCCATCATGTTAGTCAACGTGATGTTGAGGATCATGAACATGAGACGGTAAGAAAGCGGTCCTACCCAGGCGATGACTACAACCACTATATTGCTGGTCACTGATACCCTGAGATGTGTATAGTCAGCTAATTGAAGAACACGTATAGATAAAAGTCTGCTGGCTTACAGATAATAGACTTGTCCATCCTGAAGCAGGGCCCTCGAAAAAGCGGAAAGATAGTCGCCCAAAATCATGGATATGATACTTGATTTCCGTCCACGGCCAAGAGTCCCGCTTGACAAAAGCTGCCATGATATAGCCAAGAATACAAATGTATCGTTGATTGCGAAGGCAATTGAAGCGGCGCTTGCATACGGTTTGAGTTTCGCGTTCACACAGTAACTGGTAGGGCCGAGGTGTATTGCGCTGGCAACGGTAGCAGCAGTAATGGAGGTGCCGAGAACCGCTAGCCACAGAAGCGCGAAGAAAGCCACAATGTATTTGTCTTGATTGTAGACTGCGCGCACGCGAAGGAAGAAGAGCAAGGCCGTCGAGGAGAATGTAATATGATAGAAAGCACAGATAATCCTTTCTAACACTTGACAGTTCGGTAGTTCCGCAGCTGAACTACTATAAATAGCTGAACAGGACTAACGATGATAACTCACTTGAAAAGATGACGTTTAACAGGACGTAGACCAGAACGCTGATTCTGTGAAGGAATATTTGAATTGAGTTGTACTAAGGTAGTAGAGACTTACCTAGAAAAGAAATATATTACGGTTGGAATACCAATCTTTTTTCTGAACAACAATTTAAAGTCGCTGTCAACATGTATGAGAATATCCCAGATTAATGCCTACATGTAAAAGGATCAAAACTGAAGAACAACATCCATTGTGTGTAGTAGGAAACTCACAGCGACGGATCCCACCATCACATACGCAGCGATAGTCGCTTGATATCCAGCCGTCGGGCTTAAGAAAGCCATTGGTGTCAACGGGTTCAATTGAAGTGTGTCTGTGGGATTGAGACCTATGCCTGTGAAATTGAAAGACATAGTGGCGCGTGAAATATCACGGAGTCAGGGGAGCTCAGGAGAACACTTTTAAGTATACATGCTACATCTGATTCAAAATGAGTTGACAGGGTTTTTCGACCGAGAGTCGGGATATCATTCCTGTGGAGCATTTTGTAGATGTACAGTATTGGTCACTTGTTAGTTATTAATCATCGATCACTGTTCGTGGGAGTTCGTTGGGCGATGCTGATGAAACATATCAGCCTGGTTTCCTTTTAACGACCTAAAGTACTCATGTTTCAATGTTTCATCTCGTTACGCCTTGGCTGACTGTTTGTTACTCCTACCTTGGCAACCCTTCTAATAGCTTAAGGTGATAGCACGGTGAGGCCGCCAAAGCGACGACAATTTCGTGAATAACATTTCTCCGGATGAGACGAGGAAAGCTGCGACCAAGAGAGTACGCACCGTAGGATTCCGAGGTACGGATAGTGGGGAGGGATGGGAGCTTCCTACTCCAAACAACGGATAGTTCTACTTTTCTTTTCTTTTTGGAAATAAAGAAATACTCATAATCAGTACTCCTAGGGTCCAGCAGTATGGTCTGTGCTTCATGATGGGCCATTAAAGTGTTTATTTCTTGTTATGACAGAAATGGGCAAGAGAGTTCTGACAACAAGTATGGTGTACATCAGTAATGCTTCATGAAGCTCGATCTGTCCCAATCTCATGAGCATCAGCAAAAAGTCACTTAGGAAATATAGTCAAACATGGTCTGTGACCTGTTTGTTGAGGAAAATATAATCCCTAGTTTTATGGATACTAGTATAATTTATACATCAGAGTCAATGTTTTTTCTCATAGGATATCATGCTTACCAAGAGACATTCTGACTTTTGCACACATGTAGTACCAATGTGATATGAGATATTCCAAGAAATCAACACACATCTATGTCAAAAAAAATGCTGAGAACCAGATCAGACTGGCTCAGGTCTGACTGGGGTACTTTTGACAGTTCAGATTATCAGATATAACTAGAAAAGCCCTGGGGAATCAGCTGCTTATCAGGTTCTGCTAGCCTCAAGAGCTCCTTTCCTGAGCAGGGCCTTATGTACAATGGCAGTTCAAACCTTTCCAATGTTTGGTACTTTTGGAAAGATCACAATAAAATGAAATAGCTAGACTTTTAAGAATAATACATTTTGTACTCTAGCATATCACCTTTGATTTAACATTAGTCACAAGTTGTACAATGAGCTATAGCATGAGATATAGCCTATGGAAGTTGCTGAGTCACTGGAAAGGTTTTGTTGCTGACTTTCATGGAAATAATAATCAATTGTTGAATCATGTAAATATCAATAGACATATGTTACAAATAAATTCATGTGTCTGCTAATATGTATAGACAAGTTCTACCTTCTCCAGTCTCTCCAATCCACTATGTAGTCTCTTTCTCATGCTTAAACTAGAGTCTGTAAGGGCAACCTCCAGGAGTTGCAGCTCAATCACACAACTAGCAGAGGAAAATCTGAGGTCATATTATGCAGGATAATCAATGATACAATGGTAACTAATCACCTAGCAGAGGGAACTCCAAAGAGAACAAGTTTAAGGGTTCCCGCTGCTCAGTGCAGCACATCAGCAGGTGGCAGAGGCATGGGAACAACTGTACAGGTGACCAGAGCTAACCTTAACCTTGAATAATACTTGAACAGGGAGTGTGGGAAGTTCTGGGGCTTTCCTAAAAAGGAAACTGTTAGCGCCTAAGCACCCACAATGACAACACACCTTTCGACCTCAATCGAATCACCCTCCAATCATATCACAGTGCGCACACACAATACTACACTACTGCCACAATATCACACACACAGTGCATGTCAGGGACAAAGCTCCCTTTGTCCCCACTCGTATTTATATTCACCTACTTTTGTACCACACCCTCAGTCAATTACGCATTGAACTGAGGGTGAGTCTCATTTACAATCTATTCTTACGCACTTATTCATGACGTACCGCTAGTTATACTCTCTGTATCAGGTACAACATGAACATAGTCAATTACACATTGAACTGAGGTTATACTCTCTGTATCAGGTTCTAACTCTAACAGAAACAACCTCCGGAGATCTCCAGAGGTCTAGAGCGAGCCCTGGGGGTCCCAGAGATTGGCATAGGAGGTGGGTTGGGGCATAGTGAAGTGCCAAAAAATGAAAGTCAACTGGAAGTCCTCTGCCATCACCCTTCCTCTAGTGTGCAGCGTCTCGATGTACAGGGTAAAAGAAGTTCCAGATCACCTGGTCCACTGGTGAGATGGGGTAGATTCTCCAGATGGCCCAGGGTGCGTCTGGGTGTCTCTGATGGAACTCTCTGACGAGTCCCAGCACATGCATGTTCTCCTGGGGCTCCCAGGAGATGTCCTCAATCCCATAACCTTTCTACTTCACCTTGTACTGTAGTTGCCTTCTGAATAGGTGACTGTCCAGGATCTCCTCCACCTCATACTCCTTGCTGCATTGACTACCACTGGGGGTGGAGGGAGCACTGGGTGTCGTCCTGGGATAGGGTCCTCTGGGGCCAGTGTTAGCTTGACCACGTTGAATACTGGATGAAGCTGTTGCATTCCTGCTGAGAGCTGGAGTCAGTAGGCTAGCAGGCCTACCTGTTGTTCCACCATGAAGAGTCCTAGCTGACAGTGTGAGAGCTTCTTTGATGGGCAAGTGGTGGTGATGTTGGAGGCATCCAGATAGACCCAGTCTCTGGGCTGGTACTTGAGCGCTGGGGTTCTTCCATGGTTGTAGTATTGGGCCATATCATCTTTTGCCTTTGCCAGAGCAGCCTTGGCCTCCTCCTGTGCCACCTTCATCCGATCTACAAACTCATTCACCGCTTCATTCTTTGAAGGCCAGGCCTGGGGCTCAAAGCCCATGCATAGATAGTGTCTGGTGTCCAGAAAGAAGGGTAACACTTGAGTGGCTGCATGAACGCAGTTGTTGTACTGGAACTTGGCATCTGGAAGCAGCTCGTCCCAAATGTTCTGCCACTCATTGCAAAAGAGGTGGAGGTACTGCTCCAGCTCCTGGTTCATGCATTCTGTCTAGCTGTTGGACTGTGGGTGGTAGGTGGTAGAGGTGTGGAGCTTCATGTTGAGCAGTTGGTAGAGTTTTCAGGTGAACTCCACTATGAACTGTGGGCCCTGGTCTGACATGTAGGCATCTGAGAGGCCATGGAGCTTCCAGACATTCTTCCAGTACAGGTTTGCAGCACCCATGGCAGAGCAAGTGGTGTGGGTGGAGATGAAGTGGGCCCCTTTGCCACAAAGGTTCACCACTACCATGATGGCACCATAGCCATGAGCATCAGGAAGTTCTACAATGAAGTCCACAGAGGCTACACTCCATTGTTCTGAGGGGATTAGTAGTGGATGGAGTTGTCCAGTGGGGAGGCAGTGCTGAGGCTTGGTCCAGAGGCAAAGGTCACAACTAGTGTAGGATCCAATGTACCGAGACATCTGGGACCACCAGTAGCTTGAGGACACTAGCTCCAGCATCTTCTATTGGCCAGGATGTCCAATGATGTGGGAGTCATGGTGCTGCTTGACAATCCTCTAGTGGAGCTCCAGGATGTTGGACACATAGATGTGGTCCTGAAAGATCAGCCTAGAGGGCCCATTCATCCATGTGGATTGACTTGGCTCTGGTGGTGGATCCTGACTTTAGAGCCATGGCCACCTGAGCAACAACATCTTCATGGTGGCCATCCCAGTTTCCACGCCAAATATCCCAGAGGATATCAACCTCCACTCCCTGAACAGCCAAGCCCTCCATGGCCCAGATAGCAAACAACTCCAGCTGAAGAAGCACAATGTTGCTGTTGTCATCTCTGCTGGTGCCATAGTCTGCTCTCTAGGACAGTGCATCAGGTTTTCCCATACTCCGGCCAGGCTTGTGGTGCAATGAGAAGTCAAAGTTAGGCTAAGTACAGAGACCACTGGGCTTGTCAATGGTTAAGCTTCTTGGCTGTCCAGAAGTACTCAAGGTTATTGTGATCGGCCCAAACCTCGATCTTATGCCAAGCACCCTCCAGAAAGTGCTGCCATTCCTCCAAGGCCCAGATGATGGCCAGCATTTCCTTGTCATGGATCTCATAATTGCACTCTACCATGTTCAAGCTTTTGGAGTAAAAGGCCACCAGATGCCACTTCCCATCATCCTGGGACTGTTGCAACAAGACAGCTCCAGTGGCAAAGTTGGAGCTGTCTGCTTCTATGTAGAAGGGAAAGTTGTTGTCCAGAAAGAGGAGAACAGACTTGGAGGTGACTGCTTGCTTGAGAGCGTCAAAGGCAGTCTGCTCCAAGGATCCTCAGCTCCAGGTGGTGTCCTTTGCAGTGAAATCAAATAGAGGGTGTGCGTGATAGGAGAACTTTTAGATGAACCTCCAGTGAAATTGGTGAATCCTAGAAAGGCCTGCACCTCTTTCTTGTTCTTGGGCTGTGGCCACTCCACCACACCTGCCACCTTCACTGGGTCCATCTCCACAGCTCTGTACAAGATGATTAGTCCCAAATACTCAATTTGGGTCTGCTCAAACTCGCACTTCTCCAGTTTGAGGTAGAGCTGGTGCTGGCAGAGGTGTTCCAAGACAATGTGCATGACCTGGTGGTGCTCCTCAAGTGTCTTGGTGTAGACAGGAATGTCATCAAGGTACATGCACACTATATCTTCCGTGATGAGGTCTCAGAAGATGTTGTTCATCATTGTCTGGAAGGTGGCTGGACTGTTGGTGAGTCTGAAGAACGTGATGAGTGGTTCAAACAGTCCTCAGTTGGTCTGAAAGGCAGCCTTCCACTCATTTCCTTCCTGAATGTGCACATTGCTGTAGCCTCACCGGACATCCAGTTGAGTGAAGTACCATGCCCCCTGGAGGTTATTGATGAGCTTGGAGATGAGAGGGAGGGAGTAGCAATTCTTCACTATCATGGCATTAAGAACCTGGTAGTCCTGGACTAATCAGAGTGAAAAATCCTTGTTTTTGATGAAGAAGACTGAAGAGACCATCAGCAACTTGTGTCAAGTTCTGCTGACCATGGGGGCTCAGTCCACTGGGCGAATACCTTACGTGGTGATCACTGTGTCCATGGATGCAGAGCACCGGTAGGGCACGAGGCATAGGAGACCAAAGTGGGGTGGGAGCGGTGTGTATGGGAGTGCCAGTAGCACCGGCGAGTGGCGAGTGCTGGGGAGGGTGGAGGATGAGTGCCAGAGGTTGGCATGAGTCCCGGGAGTACAAGAGAATGGGATAAGTGAGCGCTGGTGAGCGAGCGAGTCCTGGGATTCAAAAAGAATAACAGGCATGGAGGCTTAGCAAGTCCCAGGGATGGAAACTGTAAGGGCAACCTCCAGGAGTTGCGGCTCAATCACACAACTAGCAGAGGGAAATCCAAAGTTGTATTAGACAGGG